>JASANG010000447.1:0-102634 GCA_030248215.1 Enoplolaimus lenunculus
TTCTGATTTTTGTACCGTTATCACGGAAATAAACCCATTTCCCAATAACAACGAGCATAACGCTGCTGTTGTTTGCAAACAGTATTATTGAGAATATTAACATGGCTGCATTAGCGAGATTTATGACACTGATCTTACTTGTATACATTGGTAAATATTAGTGTTAAATGCGTAACACTAGGCTCAGCGTAAAGATAAGTCTAAACCAAAGCCTAAGCCTAAGCGAAAATATAGCCTTAATGAAAGGTTTGGTACACCAGAAAGGAATATGCCATTAAATAAAAAAATAAAATAAGCATCCGATTCCGGACAGATATTTAAGTTAATTCTGTAATTTTATTTGAACTATCTAGTTGCGGTAATTTACGGTATCCGGTTAAAATTATTAAATAATATAATAATATAATCATGCTATACAAGTTAGGCAAAAAAATCAGAAAATTTTGCAAAATTATGGTTACACTATAAGAAAGATCAAGATAACTAAAATTTTAAAACCTTTTCACTAAACATCCCATCAGATAATAGAAACTATTGACAATTTCTCATATGAATATGTTCTATATCAACTGAGATAGTCGTTTGCCATCACCACTCATGTATGGAAGCTTGACCATCGAGGCCGAGGATCCTCTCACGCAGGGAGGCACCGAATCCACGATTTGACCGAATCCGAATCCAGTGCTAATTTGCCGAATACGAAACCGAATCCTGCATGTTGCAAATTTCAGATATATCTATAATTTGTTTCAGAATATCAACGCAATGCCAGCCGTACCACTTTTAATACGTTAATAGATTTCGTCCCGACGTCACTTCTGAGATTTCTCACCTGAATTGAAAAATATTGATTTTTATAGCAAGGTATTTAAAAATTTTATTGCTTAAAAATGGAAAACCATATTGCCGAACTTTGTTGGATTCGGCTTTTCCACAACCGAATCCGAACCTCAAATTTTTGCCGAATCCGAATCCGAATCCGAACCTTTGTTGCCACTCTGCTCTCACGACGTTATACAATACACACACATCATAATATACATCATATTATATACTATATATATCAGGGTGCAACCTGAATTCCGCGGCAGGGAAATCCGGTATTTTTCACGTTTGAGTAATATATTTGGTAGGTATTTTACGCAGAAATTTTCCTGTATTTCAGGGTGCAACCGGAATTCCAGTTCCGACAGGGAAATCCGGCATTTTCAGTATACGGTTCCGATAATTAATGCGGTATTTTTTCACAAAAATTTTCCTGTAATTTCGGTATTGAAAGTTTTTCTCTTTCAAAAATTGTCCAATGTTACTTTAAGGGGCGTAACAGTAGATTAAGCGTATTTCGAACTGTAAGACAAAGCCTAAGCATTGCAAATTTTTATGTTCCTAAGCCTGCGTCTAAGCCTAAGCAAAAAACGGTAATATAGAATCTAAACCTACTCTTTATGGACGCACCAGAAACCTGGACGCTCCTTAAAGTAACATGGCCCAAAAATTTAACAAAAATTGGCATATTATTCTTTTATACCATTTTTCTAATACTGTCTGAGCGTGTTTATTGCCATAAGTTTCAATTTGTGTTACACTCCTTAATTTATCATACGTTTCCCAGCTACTGCATTTGTTTCCGGATTTTGGCATTCTGAACGGTGTCTTTACACCATTAAAAGCTATAAAATAGCTTTCAAATGAATTTTTTCGTAACAAGTACTTTTCGTTTTCTTGATCCGGTTCAGGTTTCGGTATTTTTCCACTTTACGATTCCAATATTTTATAATTCCGGATTAATTAGCCCGCAAATCGACGTCTGAATTCACCGCTAACAAACTTGAACGCTTGGAAACGAGAATTCGAAGGCATCCGCATCTACGAACGTGAAGTACAAGTTTGAAACGTCCGCAGGTTAATTCTTGCCATTAAACGTAATATACAAACAAAGGCAAACCTTATATACCAGATTAGGTTCTAGATGCTACAAAAATTCCCCTATGGCAAAAAGACAGTATAATACGTCATTGTTAACGCACTAAAACTTATGACGTTGACAACAAAAACTGTTTAATACATAACTGGAAAACCCACTTGAGCTTCCGCTTCCTTAGAGTCGGCTAACTGTTGCCCATGACGAATGTCGACAAGCCTTTGAAGAATATATTCTCGCGATTTAGCCATTTTGTTTTACAATTCACTGTTTTTAGCATCTTTCATTTTGCTTGAAAGCATAGTCACAAAAATAAATCAATATATGAAACCACACATGGGCCATCAATTTTAAACTTTCACGTGCTCCTGTTTCATTTGCAATATACTAGCTATGTTGTTACATTATTACAATACGATAACGAATTTTGAGCTATCGTCTTGAATGATTGTACTTTAAATATTTTAGGATTAAAAATCATCTGTGAACAATTAATACGCTATTCTATACACTGTAATCTGTTGTTTATTTTGCCGAAGTATATAGCGGCTGCATTCTGTAGTTATTTCAAATACTCGTGCACAAATACGTTTCTTCGGAAAAAAGATTCACCAGTTTTTGGTTGAAGTTGCAGCTTAAAATTCAAGAATTTATTACAGGGTCATGAACAGGTAAACGGCCTATACATCCTAAATTTAGCGTTTCTCTTTACTTGTTTGTTCCTTCGTGTTGCGTAAAAACCGTATTCTGACTCAAAATCGCTGAAGTTTTTGCGTAAAGTTCGTCGGTTTTTATCAAATTTCAAGACTTGCAAGTAAAGTAAAGACACGAAACTTTCAGCATGTATGTCGCGCATCCTTACACATATTTAGGTGCAAAATTTTTTGCAATCCTCACAGCTATGGTTTTAAAATCAAAAAAGTGTCTAGCAATAAACTTGCACGAAACATATTATAGGAGACACTACCGTGTCCCTATGATTTATTCAGAAAAGTATTTTCTGTGGCAAAGCTGAAAAGTTTTTCTATTATTGAAGACAATTTTTCTAAAAATATCAGGAAAACGTTTATTTTAAGACTTTACTTCAAAAGTTCCTGAAATTTTTTCTGTTATAACAGAAATACTTTTCAAGTGCACCTTCATAATTATATATATATATATATTTATCTTAAATGTAAAAATTTTTTTCTGAAATAGAAATATTACTTTGAGTGTAACAATCTCAAAGCTTTGAAACCGTTTTGTTTAAATGTAAAGTTTGTTGATTAAATCTAAGGTAACGGCATATCTCACTTATTTTTATACAATATTTTTTAAATACGCATATAAACAGTGTTAATATTTTCAGAAACGATTGGTGGACAGTAATATCGTGGACGCTTTGGGCAGTGTCCGGTTTCGTTTTAACGGTTAGTCAGGTGCCGAGACATAATATTATGCGGTTGAAATTCGGTGGGTGTGTATATTTTATGATACTACAGTGGATATTGTCCATATACATATTGGATCGTTTTATAGTAACGAGATCATTTCCGTTTCATACTGCAAAGGAAGCTTTGAAGTTAATGCGAAAACGTAAGACGTTTCAGTGGCTTTATACGCTTGGCAGTCTTTCAGCTGCCGGTATTGCTGGTGTCACACATTTGGGATTAAGTAGCTATATTGACATCAGTACGGGAAACCAAATCAAACAGGCGAAATTGTTTGAAAATTTATACGCCGTAATTGCAGCCATTAGACGTGATCAGTCAAAATTTTATTTCGATTCAACGCTAGAATTATCGGTTGCCGCGAATTCACACGAAAACCTTACAGTATTACCGGATCATGATTCTTTGAAGATGATGTATTCATGTCATATGAACAACAATACACGCCTAAGACATGACGTAGAAAAAGGAATGCTTCTTATGCACGAAACGGGGGTTTCTGTGTTGTTTTATCGCTATTTTTTGCACTTTTCACTTCGTGGCGTACAATTTGGAATTGATAAAAAAGAAAAGATGACCTATCAAGACATTAGCACTGTTTGCGTTGCTTACGTACTAATTTCATTGATGCATTTTGTATGGTTTTGCGTGTCCGTCACACGTTACAAACTGCAATCTGCAACGTCGCATAGTGTAGTTAGCTAGCTTAATGTCCGCTCTAATTGAACAATTCGATACCGATGTTCTGAGCGAAAGAAGTCACATAGCTGTTAATATTTCAATGTATGTCCAGTACAATGTTTTTGTGCAATTTACATATTACTACATTAAAATTGACTTACATAATATTGGACCCCGCGTAACAGGTATGACGGAACTACAAATTGCAGCATATATATCTAATTCAGTAATTACCCTAGTACAATAGATGATGTTCCTGAATAACTGCGAACGAATCAGATACCAAAAGAAATTTCACAGCAAACTAATTTTGTCTCATGCAAATATTTGAACGTCTGAAACATACGTGTAGACGCTACACATTCATGGTCTAGCACACGTGAACAGTTTGCTAAAAAGTCCTGTTTTTACGAATATGAAAATGTGCGGATGTTTTTATCAACGATATATTTGTTATAAAGGGCAAGTGCGCATCGCAAACGATTAACTTTGGTGCACTGAATTGAAATAAGTTTGTATTTTACATTGGGCAATCTAAAATATTGCTGTAGCCACGTGCTGAAACTTTACCTATCTACACCGCTATTGCCACATAAATTTTGTCCGCCCACCGTTGCGCTGAACTAATAAATTTCCGCTCATTACAGCTATGTCATCAGTGAACAATCTGTATGTCTGGTACATGGTATGGATTCATGTCGTTCCAAGTGAATAGGGTGGGCGGTAATTGTTCGCAACCTACAAACGGTACTTAATGTCTGAGCAACATAAATAAAGCTCGTACGAATACTGACCCGTCTGAATTACTGCTCAATTGAAGGAGGCTAAAAGTGTCGAAAAGTCACATGTATACTGCATTCCAGTATGCCGTGTTTCATTTTGGTTCGGTTTGGAAACGTGGAACTAGGTTTTCCTTGGTTAGGTTTGAAAATTCGGGTCTAAAATTTGTTTTTGTGTGGTTCGGTAATGACCTTTGGGTCATCAATGTGTACATAAGTTGGTTTTGTAAATTTGGGCCTAGCTGTAATGTTTTCCTCTTCTCGTCGGAGACGTGGATCTATTACGGTTTGCTCTGTTGGGTAATTTAAAATTGAAATCTGTGGTTCGGCACAAAAATTTGGGATCTGCAATTTGCCTCCAAAATTGGGAACTGCGGTTTGGCTCGAAAATTGAAATATGTGGTTCGGCTTGAAAATTGGTGTTTCTGAAACGGCCAAAGCCGGATTAAGATGGTGGGAGGCTCGGGCCCACATGACTAGCAGAACCCTTTTATTGGTCATAAATATTTTATACACCAGAGCTTAAAATACACATTTTATTAAAATAAATTGTACCAGAAATAGGAAACTAAATTTACGACTCGATGACTTTTCTAGATTTGCACTTTGAGAGGTCACTTACTATTTTACGAAGCGTAATTGAAGCAAAATATCTAATTTGATGTGAGCTTATACAAATAAATTTCCAATTATGCGAATTCGCTTTTAGTAAACCGGCATGGTATAAAAGCCGCTTACGATTCGACAACTAAGACACTCAGTTTACACCCGTTTTCTTTGTATTACCAGCATGGCAGTTGAGTTTTCACTGATGCCTACCATTATCGGTTTGTTTTGTCGCGTGTTTAGTTGCACGACCGGAGAACTCGGCCACAAAAACTCGTGTTCTACGCAACCCCTCTTGGGTACCGGTGGACGGAAGTGACATCGGTACCTGGGAATACGGGAAAAAAGTTAACGTACTCAGTCTAAATTATGACTTGTAAAATTCTTCAATGACAAATCACAGGTACCCAGTTCTATCCTAAATTGACGTATTTCAAGAAAAACCAGACCCCGTATGATTTCTGGATTTGAAGAAAAATTGAACGTTCTGGTTTGGTTACGTCACCGCCTTCATATTTTCCAACTAAAATGGAATGTAAGTGACCTGATCTTGGGTATTACTTTTCCTAATAAAATTCGAACTGGAGTCTAGTGAATTATCCGCGCATCTAAACGCCCTGGACAGACAAACCCTGATAACACTAATTTACTCAAAACTGTACACAATAAAATTAAAACTGTGGCATAGGTCAGTACGGCAACGAGCTCGTGCGATGATCATAAAACCAATTTTGACAGAGTTGGCAAATCTGATATAGCTCACGTCCCGTGCCATTGCCAACACGTACTGCTGCATGTTTTATACAGTACAGAAACACCATAAAATACATCAAGCGAAATAAATTTGCACTCACACACTTCATTATCAGTCGTTTAGAATCACGATGCAACTAAGCAAACCAATATGACTCAAATAGAGCGAAATAAAAAGGATAACGTCCACCTGCAGCAGAGTAAACTCCGATCAGTGCTGTTTACGTGCTTTTAATTTTTTTACACAAACCAAAGCTGATGAACTTGATACTCCATGAATTAAGGAATGTGCTTTACAATCCAGTCAAAAATCTGTTCGCTATTTATCGATATAAACATACCGGTAAGAGATGTCAATGCAGCAGGTGTACGACGCCGCACACAGTAATAAAAAATAATTTAGGAAAGCGATGCATTTACGTGGATACATTAAAAGTTTGTTATAAGCGCAGCAAATATCCTCCCAATTGAGAAAATATAAAATTGAACAATTAAATTAATTACCCATCAAACCTTCAGTTAAGCAGTAAGCATTGCCAATACGTTTAGAGCAACCAGGTTTGCGTTTTGCATTCATAAAAACAGGCAGTGACTGCGGTACTTTACAATGGCAAGACGAACACAGCAGTATAAACATACAAGCTCTCTTCGGCGTAGTGGGCGGCACCAGCAACTACAATACCACTGATGACAAAATCTCAGCAAAATGTTCCATCAAAAACACCGATTTACATCAGGTGGAACCATTCACTGTAATCTTAACATCATTATAAAAATTTTGATTTCCAGGGAGAATTACCACAACAATATATGCTAACTTATTTATACATGTTAACTAAAACACTGTGTCTCCAAGTGATCGCTAGTACAGCATGTGCACATAAAACAAAAACGAAATTGTACAACAGGTTAAACGACAAAATAAATAAATCAAGCAACAATGGTAAGTAAATGCTAAATACTAAACTTTACAAAGTAAAATATGACGATAACAAAAAACAGCGCAAAAGAAAGCAAACAGTGATTAACGTAGTTTTGTGTTGCAAAACTACTCCATGGCGCACAATCAGAGTTCCACTATAAAGTGTCGATACCGTCAGGTATGCACAACATACCGGTTTAAAACCATTGAAACATCAGCAGCGATAACACTTCTAACATTAAAACAATACTTCTCGCAGCTGTAATTGATCCAACTACCGTTCTACTGCGATATTATTTGGCAATTTTTGATCGTTTGCTGGACCGCAAAAATGCGCGTGCTTTTTCCGTGAGCTCGATCTGAGTTAGGGTTCGGCCACATACAATTCGGAGCCAATCTTCGCTAAGCTGAAAATTTAACAATACATTTCGCCGAATATTATTTAACGATCAGTCTTACAACCAGTGCACTCTGCATAAAAACATGACGACCAAAACAGAAAGTCACAAGATTCAATTTAAAACGTTGAAAACATAAAACCAAACAAGCTTTTCAGTTTTGTAACGATTTGCCAGACTTCGACTTTGTTGAAATTGAAACCACAATAAAACACCGCAACTACAAGAAGTTACCATCAGGGTGCGACTGGATATTAATTTACCGGATATCGAACAGGATATAGCATCTAAACTTGTACACTGTTCGAAGTATTTGACTCGCGCGTCATATAATGTTTTACTGAATTAGAATTTGACAGTTTGAACTTCTCATTTTCGCTTCAGCCCTTGCGTATCAAAACTTGAACTTCTTTACTTGCCCAGAAATACAATCGCAAGAAAATGTCATTGACGCTCACGTGTATAAAATAAGGTTTATGAAATTCGGGACCAGCACCGTAAATATCCGTTATCTGGTAGGTTTATACCGGATGCAGATATCCGCATCCGGTCGCACCCCGGTTACTGCGGAAAACAGCCTTACCACTTCAGGCTGCGCCACTGGCTCAACAAACTCCATAGCAGAATCCTCTTTAGTCTATAAAAGCACAACACAGTAAAACAATGGTTCAGGATTGAACAATTTCAAAAACGTTAAATCCAAAATGACTACACTATAACTATAATCTGTCAAGCAAATCACATTTTTCATAACCAGTATTCGATCTCTAGCGCTACAGTCACATAAGAATTACGAGCACAGTAATCCTATTAAAAATTTACTACTACAAAATCGCTATGGCAGTGGGTGACCGTGGCGATTATGATAGCAGTAACTGGAGGCAGTTCAAATACTATTTTTGCAGTCAGGTACCAAACAACTGTTATTAGCATGGCTTTTGAGCACAATCGCAATATTGCACTAAATTATGACCTCACTGATTTACATCTCGACCTTGTTTTAATATTTAATAAACTCATACACTGTTGGCAACAGAGTTTCATGTCAAATTTTAGCAATACCAAACGTACCGGGGTATTCTGTGAAGACAATGGAATACTTCTCATCAACGTTGGCGAAAAACCAAATCCTGGTTGTTCTTGAATTAGTTTGCTCTAAATACAAGCCATAGTGACAGCAGAAAATCGGTTCGGGGAAAACGATCAATTAAAATCGGATTCGGTTTGGAACACCAGAAAAATATATATTGTTACACTATTTAAGTACATAATATTTACAAAAAGTTAACCTTATTGTCATCCAGTTTAGCAAGTTGTTTGTAGCAGTTGACATGGTTTGCTGATGTTCTGTGCTTGAAATTGTTGTAGTTATGTTTCCCAACATGCGTATTTAGTCCTCTGAACTCAACAAAAGTCAGTGGCGTAGATTCATTAACGTAATCCTCGCTTAGTGGCTTAGATTCACTAACGTAATCCTCGCTTATGAAATATATATAAAAAAGACAATCCAGAAAAACAACCAACTAACCGGTGTCTGGTTTTGATCAAGTATTTGCGATGACGCATCGAAACTACTGCTACATTTGGAAGCAGGAGTCATTTGTGATATACCAGTAGCTGACGTCG
The DNA here is from genome assembly GCA_030248215.1 of Enoplolaimus lenunculus. Lineage (NCBI taxonomy): Eukaryota > Metazoa > Nematoda > Enoplea > Enoplida > Thoracostomopsidae > Enoplolaimus > Enoplolaimus lenunculus. Next base: position 9,117 of record JASANG010000447.1, read on the forward strand.
ACAGTCCAGTGGTATCTCTCACCAAGTCGGATAATCGTCGTTCAGCAACATCAGTACCGCCGCCACGGATGTAACTAGTTTGAGCTACCGAGTTTCGACTGTTGTAACCGTTATAATTGTCCTCACGACTGCTCTGCCTTCGTGCAGCGCAACGGGTATAGTTTGATGTACTCGCGTTTAGAGAAGCTGATGATTTACGACGACGTACGGGACAACCGTCCAGAGATCGCCTGGCATTTCTGGCAGTTGAACTAAGGACATTAGGCGGACGGCTTGTGTTCGAAGCGGCGTATGCATACCTGGGAACAGGTGGCAGTTGCGAAAATACCACAGAAGAGTCGTTGTTTGCGGCTCTGCATCTTTCATCGAGCATCGATTGACTTATGTCTGATTCACACTTGATGATATCAGTGATGTCTTTGACAACTTGACTAGGTTGATCTGGCTAAAACATTAATGTTTCTCGGATTTAACACGACCCCCGGCGCAATCTAAAAAAACCACACAAATTCTTTAAAGTTGCAGTTTAGTGCTTCAATTTAAGCACATGCCTGAATACAAATATATAAAAATACATCAAATTTCTGTGTCCCAATTAAGATCAGACGTATAGGTTTTTCATCCATAAAATTTTGAGCATGCTTAGCGTGCACTGTTATGGCTTTGACGCTTACACTATGCTCGAGTAGTCCCTGTCGGCGTTCAATTGCAGCAAGAGCTCGTTTAAACGGCGTTGGAGTTTTCGGAGATTTGCTTGCTGTCGAGTTTTCATCAGTTTGCTGCGAATCTAAATGAGTAACCGAATCATCGCATTTTTCTGGCGTTACTTGAAGCGTGACCATACCAAGCATCATATCTTTTGATTTTTGAAGAGCATCAACATCACATGTTGATGTGCTTAAATTGTTTTAACCAGCACATTATAGGATAAACCGAGACAGAATATGTACAACTGCGAAAACCATAATGTGTTCTTTTCCTATTTTGGTACTTCTCAATTTCAACGTAGATCATAAATTTACAATAATTATACTTTATAAAAGAAATCCATTTAAATACAACTATTTCAAAACGTTTTTTGTTAGAAAAAACTCTACATTTTAACCTCTGATGGTTCCACCTTCTGTTTGCGTTAAAACAACTACAGAAAAATCAACTAAAACTTCACGTTGTAACACAAGATGCAAGTAAATTTATACATAAATTGAACCTGGTGGAAGGTGGACAGCTGGCCAATTGCTCGATTTGACCAGCACAGAATTGATTGCTCTGGATATCAGAAACAAAAGATGAATCATTATATAGAATTGGTGTTGAAGTAAAGCTGCCGAAGCGACTATTCGTACATAGTACATGACCGTCATGATTGTTGCTGGACTGGACAGCGTTGAGCAGCTGCAATAATAAAATTTACAAAAAATGATTTTGAAACAGGTCCAGCAAAACAAAACTTAATTTCATTACTGTTTTGTCCCCAGCACCACATGCAAAACGTTGTCAAAACTCATGTAGAGGTAGTGCATGAAATCAAACATTTTATCACATTTTATAAATAGTTATATATACGTACTTACAGAAGCCTATTGCTTTAATGTTTGCGGAAGACAGTAAGACAAATGTGTCCAGGTCAGCGTGCAGCTTTATCAATCAGTCTTATATCAGTAACACAATTACTTACGCTCGAAGGTGACATCGTTTCGTTCAGGTCATCGTTATTTCCCAGCAAAAGGGTCGCATGTACCGAATGATCATTTTGACAATTCACATTTAGATCAACTGCATTGGGCACTGGTTGTGTAAATTGCGATTCGTTCTCACTACCCACTATAAACTGTTTGCTGCCATCAACATGATGTTCAAGCTCAACTTTCGGCTGTTTATGATCAGGTTGCCTAGACACTAAGGGACTTGTTGGTTTGTTGCCAATATTAGTCGCACTGTTATAAGCACGTGGCGAACCATGGCGCAACTCTGTAAACGAAGCCCGACTTCTGTAATGAATCACACCTTTTGATTCAGGTCCATTTCCTGACAATCCACCATTATGTGACCCAAAGCGATGCGAGTTTAAATGCAGCGGATTATTACTTGACACATACGCCAATGTTCTATCGGTGATATTGACCATTTGTTGCGCATGCATGCTATCGAAACTGACATTCAATACTGCAGCATTGCAACCAATTTGTTTTCCTACAGCTTTACTGGAAACATGTGTTTTCAGTATTTGTTCAGCAGTTACAGGTTTACTTAGCCATTGTCTATGAACGAATGGTACTGCTGACTGATTGACACTGGTCGTTTGTATGAGCGGAAACGTTTGGCGACTTATAACTGGCGTTTGCTGCCTGGCACGCCGTTGTGGCGTTAACGCCAAGTTATTCTTGATATCCTGGCTAACTGGCAATATTGAATGGTCACCGTGAGCCATTGCGCTGGTAAGGCAAGACGACTTATGATTCGCAACTTCTCCTCGACTATTTTGGGATGCCACAACCCCCATCTCGTTTGCAGCAACTGCTTGAGTACCGCCTCTACCAGTCGATTGTTGAAATATCACAGAATTCACTGACGATAATATAGTTTTCGTGGCTGATAAATTACTACTAGTGCTACTACAGAACAGTTTCCCATCGGATTCACGATTAATAAAACAGTAATCACCACTGTCAGCCTTAACCACCGGGTTCGAACCACTTTTGGCATTCTGAACACAATCAATATTTCTGGTATACGCAGCTGGTTCCAGTTTCACTGCATTTGCTGATATTGTTTGTGTCGATGTGCTTGAGCTATACAAAGGTGATGACGACACCAATACTTCCATTCCATCATTTCGGTAGACATCTTTTTCAATCTGTGAAAATTAACAAACTTGCCATATAGCTGGCATTTCGCTGGTCCAATCTCAGTTGGCGCCTTTTTCGGAGGTGCCTCCGGGTTCATCCCGGTGGGATTCGATGAGCTGGGGTCTAAGAAACTCATAAGATAAAAATCAGGGACGGAGTTAAAAATTTGGAATTTTTTAGCATTTTTTGCTAAAATTTACTACTTGTGAAACTTTTCAAACTGGCGGGGGCTTGGCAAATGGGTGGAGGCGCCCCTCCAATAGCGAAATGCCACAATAGAAATACTTTCAAATGTTGCATCATTACAATCATTTCAAACAATACGCGCCTTCGGAAGCCTTGTAAACAATTGTTTCATTCTTCAAGGCATCAGTGTAAATTCCTGCAGTTACAAGATTTAAAAAATTATGTGAACGACAATTTTATCGATGCAGACCTTGATAACTTACTTTTGGTTGCACGACAGCCGAAGGTGTTCTGCAAATCGAAGCGGTTTCAGCAGATCCCATTTTAATCAATCCGTCGGTGCGTATTGAAGATATTGATTTTCCACTGAATTTGAATTCTAAAGACACCGCATACTTATGTGCAAATCAAAATATTAGAAATAAACGTGCAACACTTATTAGTCAATATCCTAGATGTGGAAGCAGACAGCACAATACAGCAGGGAAGTGCTCATACACAAACTTTTGCCGATGCCAATTTTTATTTTAAAAATATGCCGATTGAAATCCTAACCACCATAAACGATTAAACTTTTATGAGAACGGTTCATTTCAATTAATTTTTTAAACGCAAGATAGGTACCAGTTTCCCTGATAAAACACACATATATATACCACCAAGAGGAACTCAAGCATTCCAGATGAATGTTATATGTGCAAAAAGCATCAGCAAAGAATTAAATTTTTTTGCAGTGCGATGCCGATATTCACGAAACGTATGAACTACAACAGATGCCGATCGATAAATCGGCACATTCCTACATTAAAGTAAACAAATTACACATGCATTAAATACCAGTTATACTGCAACTGCACTTATTGGGCGAAGTTTGGACCCTTCTTGGACCCATTATCAAAAGGAAGGACGTCATCACTAGCTAAATGCCAGCTTCTACATGACCAAAGTGGGTGTGATACAGCAATAACCCGATTTCCGAATCTGCAGTGTCACAATAAACGAAATTGTTAACCCTAAACCAGGGTTGTTAGTCGGACAAAAATTAGCGGATAAAATGCTGTTTGGAATTTTTTCGAGGGGGGTGAAAAAATGGAAGAAATTAAAACGGTCTTTAAATATAAACTGCACCTAAATACGATATGAAATAACGTTATTTAGATGAAATGCAATACACTCACATGCAACACAGAAAGTTTTGAGCGAAATATTTAACTCTTTCTTATCGAAAACCTACCGAACATAGTGTATACACCGACAAACCCAATAATTATACCGAACATAACGTTATACGCCGACAAAACCAGTGCTTAGAAAAAATTTAATGCATTCAAATGGTATAATTGGCATATGTAATATGATAAGAGTGTAGCTGACTAAATTTAAGTGTTACAATTTTTAAACGTCATGTTTTCTTGCGCTGTCGAATTTCATCAATCGACAGATCCAGATCCCTAATATCTAGGTTTAGATGGAAAGATTGGTTATTCCAAAAATTCGAGAAAACGTACCCAAAGATCCATTTGACGCTGCGTTATGATCTGCACTAGTCCCGGCAGCAGACTTTGGTGTGCTCAAACTCGACAAATTATGCTCACAGCTTGCATTCAGCCCACTGTCATTCGTGTTGGATGTATTTGTTGCATTTCTAATAAAACAAAAGTATAACACTCTAGAGTATATATACGTTATATACATAACCAATACACGCACTTTAGCAATCGGGACGCAACCACAACGTTATTTCAAGCTCATTTCAGTTCCTACTTCAAAATAGGGCCACCAAAACCAAATTATATACTAAAACAATTGAACACAAACCACTTCTAATATAATAAACATGCTTATATGTCCGTTGTTTTTTGCAGTGCCAATGGCGACGATACCGAGATATATTTTGTGCACGACTAATGATAAAACAGTGCAAAGTCTTCAAAACTTATTACCTCAATGGTGAAATCATTGAACTTCCAATGATCCATCGCTGAGATGGTGAGACAAATCCACTATTTCGGGCCACCACTGTCTGCTTATCAATTTGAGTTACTCCGGAAGTGCTCATCGATGCAAACAACTAAACAAACAATAACATCTAATTGAATTATGTGATATCACTTGACTTAAAACTGCGAAGTTACATATCATTTGAATATAACATATGCAATTCCTGACATCTCTGCATACTTGTGTCTACAATCGATTCAGCTGCGGACATGAAAGACTGTTTTAACACACTCGTTATGCAATAAAATGACGCAAATTTTTTGCATTGCATCCACAACATAAACGTACCGACAATCTACCAGCATCAACAGTCAAATCAATTCCAGAATCGTTATTCGTTGTGTTAGAGCAATTTTCAATCAAATGCTTGAAATCAAATGGCGGCGACGCTGCATAACCTGCATTAATACTTTCACAAGTTTCCGCAACTATCCTTTTGTCGCAGTCACCACGAGCTATAGTATCTTGCGTTTGTTGATTCAAACACGAACCGTTGTTATCCGGATTACTTTCTTCGTTGGCACGATTGTCAAGGATACTGCTAACACATTTTGATAGATCTTGGCCAGAGTTAACACTTGTCAACACCAGGTTTTCCGTACACTCTCTGAATGTTTCGGGCGGTAGTTGAATAGGGGGCAGCTGAATAGGTGCAGAGTTAGTGGCAACAATACCAGCACTGGTGCTACAAATACTGCTTTCGGTTGAATAATCACTGGTTGATGTCGGCGTTGCAATCTTTGAAGAAGGTTCGCTATTACTGGCGGACTGTGAACGCCGCTTTAAACATGAATTCCAATGATTTTTAACGGAATTATCTGTTCTAAAATATATATACGTATATATATCAGGGTGCAACCAGAATTACAATTTACCGGAACCGGAATTTGAAAATTTTACCGCAACCGGAAAGTGAAAAATGCATTTCACCAAAAATTTCATTTTAATCTTATGTTTTGCTCTATTATTTGTGAAATAACCTTAGTCGAACATAGGTATTTATTTTATTTATTGTATTTTAGATTTTCATCATCGACTGAAGTGAAATTCACCATCAATGGCTTATATTCGGAGTATAAGTGGCTTTCAAAAGAGATTTTTAAAAATTAGCAAAGTTAAGAAAACGGGCTTATATTCGGAGTATAAGTGGCTTTCAAAAGATATTTTTAAAATTTGCAAAGTTAAGAAAACGGGCAAATTATAATACCGGAATTTTTAAATCCGGTAAAAGTTTACCGGAACCGGAAGGTGAAAAAATGCCGGAACCGGAATTCCGGTTGCACCCTGATATATATATCAGGGTGCGACCGCATATCCGGCTCCGGTTTACTATCCGGCAAAAAACCTGCATCCGGTTCCGGTATAAACCTACCAGATACCGAATTTCAGTCATGATTTCGTAAATCAAATTATTGCAAATTATGTTGTGTTTTCAGTCCCATTATATACATGAAAGTATACAGTAGTCCAACAGAACCGATAAGGTATTCGAGCATACTTTGATTGTCCGAACATGGGTTGGTTAGTTGCGTCACCATTAGGGTGGGAATTTGCAAGATATACAGGGTTTTACTGTGATATTTCGGTGAGTTTTCTTTATATAAACGCAATCTTCCGTTTACTAAAGATAAATTAACGTTTACTGACGCATTAACGTGCTAAAAATTGATTTATTTAAAAAACACACTCGCACCCTGATATATATAGGAATTCTGATTCTGGTGCTATTTTATATATATTTTACAATTCTGATTCTGGTGCTAATTTACAATATATTGTACTGCAGGCTAGAAACACGTGTGAAAAGGGAAAAAGTTAAAACAGTAACTTAAGTTAAATATTCGGGAGAAATCTTGAGTGGAAGAGCTAATTTTTACCAGCAAGATTACTGTTTGTAAAGGAAATCCTATTTAACCACGCATTATCGCTCGTATAACATGTAAACACACTTTACATGCTTATATACAATCAAGTACGTTTGAAGGCCAAACGCTTCGAGTGGGGGCTTGAACTGGAGCAAATCTAGTTTGAGAGAGTGCTTGGTCCGAGTTGGATACCTTACCTGCAAGTTGAGCTGATCACCTTCAATTCAACAAAATTTCAGATTCAGCAAAAAATGACGGTTCCGATGTGAAAAACCTAATTTAAAAGCAGAATCCAACAATGTTCGGCCTCCTTTCCAATTTTGGTCAACGCTGGAAAATAAGTGTTATTGGTTTTGGAGGACCAAAAGTATAAAGAATTGCCAGTATCAACATTTTACAATTATGCGGCTAGCATTGTGTTAATCAAAATTCAAGGCTCGATTTGGGATTCTGCAAATTAGCAATGAGATCGGATTCAGTCGAACAGTGGATTCAGTGTCACCCTGGATACCGAACGGATACTTGAGTTACCCAAAACCGGAAATCCCACCTTTACCCATCCCCAATTGCCATTCCTCCACTTTGTCCGTCAAAATAAATTTCACACTCCGTACATTTAATGTTGCAGATGAATTGTACAAACTGAAGATTTTAAACTCAGTTTCGACAAGAGAAAATTTGTGTTGTTAATGGAAGGGTTGTGTTCTCCCGAAAAAATATGACGGAGAACACATGTTTTTTCTAGGGATGTGCCAATTAGCGGATTGCCGATTCTTTTTTTGCACTAACAGTGAGGTGCCATGCTATCAAATTTACTTGCTAATAGGGATGTGCCTATACCAACATATTTGCCGATGCCGATCTTTATTTTGAAATTTTTCAGATGCCGATGCCGATTCCAACTGGAGTAAACCATGCTTAATAAACAGGTAGGACACAACATTACATCAGTATTATTACCGATGCCGATTAATCGGCACACCTCTTCAGAGCAACTGTTATTTCTCTTGCGTTTAAGTCTTCCCATAATGATGTAATGTAGTTCTAAAGCTGGAATCGGCATCGGTATCGACAAATTTTCAAAATAAAAACCGGCATCGGCAAATTCCCAATTTAATGGAAAATTTCCTTCTTTGTCTGTGTACATTTCCATTCTATAACACCATAGAACTCTCATAGTTACGTAATAATGCGAAGCGAGCTAGAATCTAGACGTATTTTTGTATTAAACCACAATGGTAAAGACAAATTTCCAATTTTGGGTGCCCTAACGTTGATTCAACCAGTCGATGAACATTGGTGAGTGAAGCGAATGAGAGCCCAGAATTCGTTTTACATTATATCACACGGCAAACTTTCAATTCACAAATCCATTTAATACTTATTGCGCGAAGTTCGGAGTTGTGTATCTTTGTTTTATTTCACTAATTATTTGGGTTACACTTACAAGGAGTTTGATTTCAGCACTAAACGGTTTTGGGTGCCAGGAATCTAAATAAATGGTTAATAAACCTGCAAAATGGATAAATAAATAGGCTGCTACTGGAAACGTCCCGATTAATCGGCATCGGTTCCGCATCGGGCAAAATTTCAAAATAAGATTCGGCATCGGTATATCAGTGTGTCCGGTCAGGAAAGCTGATATCTTTCTAGCGTTTGAGTTTGAAAAAATTAATTGAAATGAACCGTTCGTCTAAAATTATAATCGTTTATGATGGTTAGGGTTTAAGTCTTCATATTACGATGTAATGTAGTATTATTGAGCGTAGCGAAACTCCGAGCAACCGTCCCTTCCTCCGAAAACAATTTTTCACTAATTATTACGTAGAAGCCGCACAAGCAAAGCTCGGAGTTTCGCGAAGCGTTTTATGTTGTACTTGGGGGCAAAGGACCGTTCCTTCCGCGAAAAGATAGGAACATTTTAACTTCCTTGGGGTTTTAAAATTTTAAACCGTTTATTAGCGACAGGCTAATTTGCATAATTAATTAAGCCTAAATTAGGACTTTCCACAATATTTCACTAATTATTACAGTTACAAGCAATGTAATTTTAGCATTAAAGGGTGTTTGGGTGCGAGGAATCTGCGTAGACTGTTTACAAATCTCCAAAGCGGATAATTGAGCAGTTAGCTAATAGATAATTTGCATATTAGCATAGTTTATTAGCCTAAATCACGACTTTTTACAATATTTCACTAATTATTAAGGTTAAAAGCAATATAATTTCAGCACTAACGGGTTTTTAGGTGCGAGGAATTTGAATAAATTGTTTACAAACGTCTAAAACCAATAATTGAGTAGTTGGCTAATAGATAATTTGCATATTAGCTTAATTGACCAGGCTAAATTAGGACCTTTTAAATTATTTCAACAATTATTAAGGTTAAAAGCAATATAATTTCAGCACTAAAAGGTTTTCGGGTGCGAGGAATCTGAATAAATTGTCTACAAACCTTTAAAGGCGATTATCGAATAGTTAGCTAATTGATAATTTGCATATTTGCTTAATTGACGAGACAAAATTAGGACTTTTTGAATTATTCCAATAATTATTTGGTGGCTTAAAGGTTTTTGCGCGCGAGGAATCTGAGGAAATTGCTTACAAACCTACAAAACCGATAAATGAAGCTTCGCTCTATAAATGTAGTCCCACTACGACTGGTATATGTTTATTAAGCATGGTGTACTAAAGTGGGAATCGGCATCGACATCGACAAAATTTCAAAATAAGAGTCGGCATCGGTAACGGCAAAAATTTTGGTATCGCCACAACCCTAGTTATTCGTCGTCCACTTTATCGTGTGCCCCGTAGGTGGAAATTGGCGACGCCTATTTCCAACTCGAGTTTGGAAAAACCTTAGCAAAGCGAAATTGAGTTTCAAAAATGTTTCAATTTCATTCATCTGTCGATTTTCTAACATCGAATCGTAAATTGATAAGATAAATTTGGACTCAGATTACTATATGCGAAAATGAAAAAAGACCAAAAAGGAAATTGAAACATTTCGTGGATTCAATTTCCCATTGCGCTTGAGGTTTTAATCACCAATGGGTAAATTGATGAGGTAGAGGAGGCAACAACCCCATTTCACCCTCCTCCAAATTATACAAAAAAAAATATAACTTCTAACTAAAATTAAACCCCCAAACCCAAAAAAAAACACATAACAAAATACTTTGATAAGAATCAAAATAATATTGTCCCAATGATTAAATGAAATATTTAAATATTTTATTTTCAAAATTTAAATTCCAAATTAATCCACCAAAAAAAATTAAAAAAACTCTTTAAAGATAGTTTAAAATAGTGAATTTGCGATATTTTCTCCTACATTGGAATACAAAAATTTTGAAAATTTTACATTTCAAGTTCAAAAGGTCAGCCTGTGAGTGTCGCATACAGAAAAACATACACAATACGTTTATTTAATCAATTCCAGTTGAGAGCCGTTGTATACTGAATGATACTTTAAGGGGCGTGTAGTAGAAGAATATTTCTTTGTCTGAGCCTATACCAAGCCTCGGCGTAAGAATAAGCATATAACTAGGCAGCTGTTTCATCGGTCAATGTTACTTTGAGGGGCATATAGTATAAGAATATTCCTTGGCCTAAGCATAAGCCTATAACTAGGCAAGTCTTTCAGCGGTCAATGTAACTTTGAGGATATCCGGATATCCAGACAAATATCGATCAGGAATTACCGGATATCGGAATATGAAAAAATTTCCGATGCCCATCACGAGTTAAAACTTTACAGTTTAATAGCAGCCCTCGGAACTATCTTGTTTGACGACCTATGATTTCGTCGATTTTATTTGCTTCCAGTATAAAATACCGACTGACCTACTGACTTAAAAGATTGACGTCATATTACCTACCGCAATTCATTTCAGGTTTGTGGAAAATTCAATTGTCTACTGCCGGTTCCAGTAGTATGCCTGTGAAGGAAATTGAAACAGGTTTCTGGACTCCTATTCTCTGGTTGCAGTTTTTTACCACTTTTCAATTTCCCTTTTACTATTTACATGGTCTTATCAATTAACCATTTGATTTTGAAAACTGTTTCAATTTCCCACTGCCATGGATTTTTATTTCGCTAGTAGTAAATTGAAAACGGAAAACTGAATTCCAATTCCATGTACGTTTTATAAACTGTTTCAATTTACCACTTGATCAAGTTTTGTTTCTTCGATTTCCCTTTGCTAAGGTTTTTCCAAACTCAAGTTAGAAATAGGCGTCGCCAATTTCCACATACAGGGAACACGATAAAGTGGACAACGCATTACAAGCAATTTAATTTCAGCAATAATGGGTTTTGGATGTGAGGAATCTGAATAAATTGTTTACAAACCTCCACAACCGATAAACTAAGTTAACTAATAACTAATTTGCATATTACATTAATTGCTTACATGTGTTCTAGCTTCGCTCAATAAATGTAGTCCCACTACGACTGGATACATTTCAGCTCATTGTTAGTAAATGGGTCCGAACTTCGCTCAATACGTGTAGCACCGCTACGACTGGTATATTCATATGCAGCAACTTTCGCTGTTATCAACGGGAAATGAGTTCTGGTGGTCATAGCTGTGAACCGCACACGGTCACCGTTAGTGAGATGCATGTGGTTAGTTGAATTTCATCTAAATAACGTTATTTTATATCATACTTAGTTGCAGCTTATATTTAAAGAACGTGTAAAAAAAGGATTGTTTTACCTTCCAGGCAAGTGTTTGGCAATTCTTGACCATTGATTGCCAAGCTCTTCGTGAAGTTTCAGAATTAATCGTTCTTCACTTTCACTCCACGGCGATTTGTTAACGTTTGGATCGAGATGATTGTGCCACCTAAAACATTAAACTGCGTTATATAATTCTTGCTCCAAGTCATACTCTCCAGCCTTGAACATTGTTGAACAAAATTAGCCAACATAACGAAACTTTATTTTCAACTTGTTACAAAATCACAGATTGGGCTGTAGCTTTCCCATTCTTATGCCGTCTACGGGATATCCGATTCCCGTTTAATATCCGGCAAAAACCGAAAGAATATACGCGGTAGCCATAACCACAAAAATACGGTATGTCTATACAGGATATCTGGACAGGAAAATGATGTCGGTTTTCCCCGAATTTTAAACCAAAACCAGATATCCGGTCGATCCCTAGTTGTAGTAGTAGTAGTTGTAGTTGTAATTGTAATTGTAGTTGTAGCAGTAGTAGTAGCAGTAATAGTCAGGGTGCAACCGGAATTACAATTTACCGGAACCGGAACCGGAATTTGAAAATTTTACCGGAACCGGAACCGGAAAATGAAAAATGCATTTCACCAAAAATTTCATTTTAATCTTATTTTTTGCTCTATTATTTGTGAAATAACCTTAGTCGAACATAGGTATTTATTTTATTTGCTGTATTTTAGATTTTCATCATCGACTGAAGTGAAATCCACCATCAATGGCTTATATTCGGAGTACAAGTGGCTGTCAAAAGAGATTCTTAAAAATTAGCAAAGTTAAGAAAACGGCCAAATTATAATACCGGAATTTTTAAATCCGGTAAAAATTTACCGGAACCGGAAGGTGAAAAATTGCCGGAACCGGAATTCCGGTTGCACCCTGGTAATAGTCACTTTAGTTATATTACGTTACCTTTCACGACACTGTTTACCAATGCGTCCAGGCAAATGTTTTGAAATCACACTCCAATTACCCACACCCAAACTGTTAACAAGCGAGACGATTTTTGCGTCCTCCTAAAAATATAAATAAATACTTATATATAATTACATGCTTCTAGCACAAATTTGAGGAGGTTTAAACTCTAAAATGAAGCCATAATATTTACAAACGTACATACCGAAGTAAACGCAGCAAATTATCGAAATTCTGGTTCTGTTTACATACATACAATCCAATTCAAACTAAAATAATGTCAACGTTCATATTACGATCGATGATTTATAGGTATCCTGAGTGTTGTTGCATGTTTTTCTAAGGTTGACAAAAATTCTGAATACTTTTAGATTAGGCTTTTCGCTTAAATCATTTGTTGGCTAGTTTTCTAAAAAGTCCAACAGTAATTCGGTGATAAAAATTAGTTCAAATTTCGGTTCATGTTCCTGTTCCTCCCAAAAAATTCAATGTTCCTGTTCCTCCAAAAAATTCAATTCCTGTTCCTGTTCCGGCAAAACAATTTCCTGCCGGAGACCTGATACTTATATATTATTGAGCGAATCGAAACTCCGAACGAAGCTCAGAGTTTCGCGAAGCGTTTTATGTTTTTTACTTGGGGGTCGAAAGCTGGATGTCCGTCCGTCCGGCCGGCCGAAAAGAATCTCAAGAACCGCTGTACCGATTTTAATAAACTTTTTTGTTTCAAAGCTTATTATCCTGGGGTATTAACCTCGCATTGGGGTTATAAAACTTTAGGCTGCTTATTAGCTGCAGGCTAATTTGTATAATTGGTTAAGCCTAAATTAGGACTTTTTACAGTATTTCACTAATTATTAGGGTTACAAGCAATCTAATTTCAGTACTAGAGGGTTTTTGGGTACAAGGAATCTGAATAAATTGTCAACAAACCTTCAAAATTGATAAATGAATAGTTATGTAATAGCTAATTTGCGTATAAGCATAATAGATAAGCCTAAATTCGGCATTTTTACATTTTTCACTAATTATTAGGGTTACAAGCAATCTAATTTCAGCAATAAAAGATGTTCGGGAGCAAGGAATCAGAATAAATTGTTTACAAACCTTCAAAACCGACAAATCAATAGTCGGCTAATAAAGTAATTTGCATATTAGCTTAATTGCTTAAGTGTGTTGTTCGAGGTTCGTTCAATACATGTAGTCCCACTACGACTGGTATACTTAGTGCGCGTTTACTAGTTGTGAATCCAGGCAATTCTGACGTTAAATAACCTATATATCTGGGCATTCGTTATGTCGCGACGGAGCGGGGCATTAACCGGTGAGGGGCGGCGGTTCGTAACTGAGAAAAATTTTTAAGTTGCAGAATTCTCAAAAAATAATCAGTTGCACTCGTCAGTGTTTAGTTACGACTACAACTAAGCCAAATATATACACATATCACAGCTACAGAGATGGGCGGTCTCGGTCAAGAAAGCGAGACCAAGACCAAGACCAAGACCGATACTTTTGGTCTCAGTCAATTTTTAACCGTTACTGAAAATAAAAATAAGATTTTTTTAACAAAACTTTTGAATATTTTTATCTGCTTTGAATTGCCGTTTTATAAACTTAAACTATTCTTGAAAAGTACAATTTCTGCTGGAGTGGTGAAATCTCGTCCGATGCGAGAGATCATAATGTCAGGTAAAGGTTTCTGCGATTGATCGTAGCGAGCTAGAAAAAGCCTTGATATGAATGTGCCAGCGAGTTATTCAAAAGCTTGCAGGAGGCTCTGAGAGAAGAACGAATGAAGGAGAACTCGCGAGCGAGAATCCAGACGCAATTTTGGCGTACTCACGATACAAATTTTAAATTTTGCGTAACTCTGGTGGTGTAATTCATCTAGATAGATTGGCATTTGTGAGGCCACAATATGACATCAGAAAATTATAGATTCGTCATCCAGGGTGCAACCGGAATTACAATTTACCGGAACCGGAACCGGAAAATGAAAAATGCATTTCACCAAAAAATTCATTTTAATCTTATTTTTTGCTGTATTATTTGTGAAACAACCTTAGTCGAACATAGCTATTTATTTTATTTGTTGTATTTTAGATTTTCATCATCGACTGAAGTGAAATCCACCATCAATGGCTTATATTCGGAGTACAAGTGGCTTTCAAAAGAGATTCTTAAAAATTAGCAAAGTTAAGAAAACGGCCAAATTATAATACCGGAATTTTTAAATCCGGTAAAAATTTACCGGAACCGGAAGGTGAAAAAATGCCGGAACCGGAATTCCGGTTGCACCCTGTCGTCATCCTATTTTACCATTGCGCAAATGCGACGGCACTCGGCGTTAGGGTAGTGGCACGTGCACATTCATCTAACAGCAATAGATACGTACATGCGTAAATAAAACAGCAATTTACACAGACATTTAAGTACCTCTTTAGTCCAAGGTCCTTTAACCAAATCAGGATTCAAAACCTTCTCCCACCGCTGTTGAATGTTTAATGCAGAACGACCGGGAAAATATCGCATAAAATTACTCCAATTGCTTGGTCCAAATTGTTCAACTAAGTAGCAAATAGTATCGTCCTAAAGCCAGGCAACCATAATAATCCATAATCATAACGTTAGCGTTTACGTACGCAGCTACTCCTTGTGTATTAATAAAAACTAAACACATTTGGCGGACTTAAGGCACTTATCGCATCGTTGCGATTTCGAAATTTTCGGAAAACTTTCGGATTCACACTCAATTTGCAGGTGTTGGGAACTTGAGATTGAAGCTTGACTTATAGGTATGTGTACGCACGCCATTAGTTGAACGTAGAAATTTCCAAGCCAAACTCAGACTATCAAATAAAAACCGCAACCACACAACAACTGGAAATTGTATGTAATATCATTCGTAATCTACACAGCTAACCTCAGTTTTGCTCCATCTACTATTCTTTTTACGTACGGAACCAATATGTGTCGACGAAATACTAGGATTCTGAAAAGCAAGCTTTTCCTGCAATGCAAACTTTTTTGAAAGTTAGCTTGCAAACTCTTTCATGCGGCAGCAAAATAATACATAACACAAGACTGTGAAACAAAATACATTGTATGCTTTAGGACTACCGCAAAAGGATTTCTAACATATCAAACGTTGATATTAAATAAATTTATAAATTATATATGCAGAAATTTGGCTGTTCAGTGTGAGTAAACCACCCAAATAGTTGGGAAAGAATGTATCAGAAACAAGCAATAAAACAAGCTTACACAAAATCTGCTTATGAGCACGCTCGATTCGCTATGCAAACCACAGTCAGATTTTATATTGTTACTGCTGCACCAAGAATCTGTTTTGCATCTACAAGCAAATAAGTTACGGCTACAACTCAACTAACCACAGTCAAAAACAACCATATAACACACAAATCAAATATTCAGGTATGTTGTTTTTCCCAAAAATGTCACATTACAGGGTGCGATACGATATCTGGGTCCTGTCTAATCGGCATAAACCTACCGGATACCGGATATTTACGGTTGTGGTCGGGACAATGGATGTGCCGATAGCAAAATTTTTGCCGATGCCGATTCTTACTTTAAAATTGTACCGATGCCCAAACGATGCCGATCCCAAATGTAATACGCACACCATGCTTAATCAACAGATAGGATACTGCATTGCATAACTTCATTATGCGAAGACTAGAACCATAACCACCATAAACCATAATAATTTTTACGAGAACTATTCATTTCAATTAAATTTTCACACACTCAAAAGAGATAACATTTTCCCTGATCAGACACAGATATGCGCCAAGAAGTTAAATTGATATAGTACACATCCAGTTCCGGTTCCTGTAAGAAATTTAACATAAAGTTAAGGTATCCGGTAAATAAATATCCGGGGTAACACATAGGAAAGGCAAAATTACCCGAGGAAGAAATATTGAGTGTGGACTTAACCGAGAGAAAATGTTATATAACCGTGGGACAGGTTGGCAAGTTCGGATTACCGCTGTAGTGTGTGTATTTTATACACATATGCTGGTAATCAACGCGAGCCTTGAAAATCGATTGGAACAAAAAAGCGGTACTTATAGTATAGGTTAGTGTTTTAGTCAAAACTTAACAAACGCAGCGCAGTAAGGAATATGAAAATTTACACGTATAGTACGACGTACATATACTTGATGAACCAATTATGTATATATATGTCTGTCGTGAAGAAAGACCCCTTCACATTAGTCTTACTTTTCATCGCTTTGCATGTGTTGAACTGATTTCAAACAACAAATCCATTAAAACAGAAGATACGTAGGTACGAAATTATTATTATCATGCTACTAAAAGAATTACAGAACTAAACACAGCATACATATCATAGTATGACTAGAAATTTTGTGAATCTGCGGATAATTTGTATTGACAAATATAATAGTGATTTAGGGTGTCTGTTGGCTGGCAACAATTTTCCAAAACGTCGCATGAGCAAACTGGTGATGATTTTTGGTTCTGTAAAAGCTAAATTACGATCAATTATTGATAAATTGACTCATCGAAAACAATTTAATATATAAATAATGCAGATTTTTTATGCAACGTATCACCGCCAGAGTTCGAGCGGGTATTAATTCACCGGATACCGAATACAGATATAGAATTTTATACCGGAACAGGAACTGGATACAGGATATTGTATATGTAAAAAATGTAATGTTTGCTGTATTCTTAGCATGCTCAAGGTTTTCGTATGTTATAAAATTCATAATTGCTGCTGAAAAACTGGAAATATTTTATGCAAAAATGCGTTTAACTCTCGCTCGTTTAAATAACTTAAAAGTAGCTGAAAGCGTATCAAAACATGGACTTGTTACCTTATCCAAAAACGTAATCGCAGCAAGATTCACTTGTGAAACGCAATTTTATGATATTCGATACCACAACCGTAAATATCCGGTAAATTCTAGTCGGAATCGCAATTACGGATGCACCCTGTCGCTCAGGTTCTGCCGCGAGACCAGGCAAGAAAAGTCTCGGCTTCGGTCAATTTTTGGTCATCCCCGAAAAAAGGTTTTGCGTTTTTCAGTTTTTTTGTGGTTTTTCAGAATATCTGCTCGTAATTGTTGCGCAACTATGAAGTTTCATAGTTTCGCAGACAGGGATGTCAATTTTTTTAGCAAAAACTCACTGACAAACCTAGATACAGAAATATAACACGATCCCACGCCAAAGATGACGATAAAATATAGAACGCTTTCACTGTCAAAACTACGTTTTCAACTTTTTCCAACCAAAATGAATCGTCAATCAACAGTATAATCAACAAGAACAACTGACGTCCGTTTATTGTGAACGTTGAGCAAAAAACGGGAACTTGTGTTTTAGGTCTTCGTTCGAAAACAGAATTTTGGATAACCGGTGGAGGTCATTCTATTTGTCAAATCGCTGTATAACCACGTTGCGACCAATAATATTTCAAAAATGAAAATTAAATTGAATTTTTCGGTTGCATGTATTTTTCATTTTCCGGTTCTGGTTCCGTTTCAAGTAATTTTTTCAAATTGCGGTTCCGGTAAATAGTAATTCCGGTTGCACTTTGCAGATACACAAGCTACACCGCGTATATCCACACGGTTCTCCGCAATCGTTCGTTGTCTATGTTGGTTGGCGAAATGCGCAGGTACTGCCGGGCCAAATATCCGACCCAAGGAAAATTTTGTGATTGCTTATCGCACTTTTACCTCTTCTTTGGTCTCGATTTGCAAACCACCGAGCTTCAAAAATGCGAGACTGAGACGGCCCATTCCTGTACATTTACTGAATCCTCGACTTCTGGTATCGGTTCCAAAGAACTGAGACTCAAAAAAAACTAGACCGAGACCTGCCAACAGTGATGGGAGTCTCGGTCTCGGTACTTAGCAGGTCTCGTTTTTTGAGTGTTTGGTACCGATGCCAGATGTCGACCATTCAGCAAATGTATGGCTGTATTGTTGACATAAGTGATGCTAGATGAATAAAATTTCGGTAGGTTGGGTTTTGGTATCGGTCTCGCTTTTTTGACCAAGACCGCCCATTACTGTTCAATACATGAAAGCACAACATGCGCAAGTATTTTTACCGATCTGCAGCATCAACATGCAGTTAATCTAGTCACAGCACTTAACATAGGAATGGAAGCAAGCTAGACCATAACAGTAGAAATATCGTACAGATACTCCAAAAACATTTCTAAAAGTAGGATTTATATGTTCGTTATTCGCCTTTGATCTGCTCAATTAGGTACACCCGCTAGAGCTTACTGCTCAGCGATTAAAGATGTACCTTGTGCGAAAACAACGCTTGGTTTTTGCTAACCCTTGCTGTTCATTTGCAGTTGCACTCTATAACGAGTGCAAAGAAGCGCTTTATGCCAAATATGACTAGCTAGGAAAAATTTAATAAAAATTCGTTAACACATCTCCGTGGTTTTCTGTGAAAAAAATCAACGATACCGAACGTCAATTTTCACTTTTAATAGTGCATCTCTTGTAAACAGATTTGAATAATAGAGTTTAACAGTGTTTTTCGTTATTTAAAACCTCACACTTAAGTCAGAACTACAAAACATAAATAAAATGTTGACTGGAATTGGAATTCGACTGCCACGATATTTCTGCAACCCAGCGATTGTAGACGCTTACCCTGATTTATCTTCCAGCCTACTTTAAAAATATGCAAGCTTTGTTTTATTGTAAAAACTCAAATCAACCTCTATTTTTATACAAGCCGATTTTGGACTTAAAGAGCATTCCGAAATGAACGTAGCACAGATTGGCAGTTTAGTATTTGTTTATTTTAAAAACAGTCCAACTCAAAAAGCTATACATCTCCAATTTTATTCACAGCTGGAAACGTTGTCCAAATTTCAGGGATCTTGGTTGGCTAACTCAAATCAGAATTCAGAACACATTACCATTTGGCGACGCTCCACGCATCGGGTGTAACAATATATTCATTTTCGCTGAATTTCGAGTCTCGTAGAAAACGTTCCGTCCCTGATTTTTACATGGACCGTTTTCACAAACGCCTGTGAATATTTGCTTGACTTTTATTGGTTTCGCAAAATAAAATATGTTGAAGCTTTTAATCTTCAACATACGTCTTCTGTCTTCGTTATCTTGATCACTATCCGTTTTCGTCTTGAAAATTTTTTAGCCCCGCTTTAACAAGGTGAGCTGGCTATGGGCCTGTTTTGTTTTCGTATCAGATATAAGGTGAACCAGCCAGGGATGGGTGGCTCAGAATTCAGTCTGGGGTTACTACCTACCGCGAGTGATCGCATATAAAACACGGCTGAATAAGAAATTTTAGAGCTTTATACAATTTTTTGCTTCGGCGTAGGCTTAGACGTAAGCTCTTGCTTACGGTCAGGCTTAGACTTAGGAATTAGGGCGGAACCGGAATTGTCCCGGTAGGAAAATCCGGTATTTTCACTATCCGGTTCCGGTAATAAATCCGGTATTTTTTCACCGGAATTTTCCGGTATTTTCGGTATTGAAAATATTTCTCATTTGAAAATTTAAGAAAAATTGACATATTCTAACTTATTTCTCTGAAATTGTCCGTGCGTGTATTTTTGAAATTTTCAATTTGTGCCATACTCCATAAAGTACTTACTCTTACGTTCCGCCTCTAAGCTTTTCGGTCGAAATTTTGGTGTGGGTAAGAATTTCCGAGTGGGTAAAAATTTGAGAATCTTAGCAAACCTGATTTATGTACAAACGACAATCATATGTGTTTAACACACACAAAAAAGTATTTCTGAATTTATTCAGAAAAGTATTTTCTGTGGCAAATCTGAAAAGTTTTTCTGATATTTAAGACAATTTTTTCGTAAATAACTGGAAAACGTTTATTTTCAGACTATATTTCACAAACTTTTCAAGTGCACCTTGCTAATTATATTTCTTAAATGTAAGAAATTTTTCCTTAAATATCAGAAATATTATTTTGAGTGCGTGCAACCGGAGGTGAAAAATAACGGAGCCGGAAATCAACGATACTTGCCGGAGCCGGAGGTGAGGCGAAATTAGGTTGTAAAAATAATGGTTGATTAGTTAATTTTAGCCAATATCAGCAATATGATTTCTGCTAAATTTCGGAAATTCTTTCCTGAAAATTGTGACAAAAGTAAAACGAAACGAGCTAAACTAATAAATTTTGCAAAATTATGCAAATTTTTACTACCGAAATGCCGGAACCTCCGGCAAAAATTTATTGAAGCCGGAGGCCGATTTTCTGCCGGAGCTTGGCCTCCTGTTGTATCCTGGTGTTTAACTGTACATAAACTCCAGCAGGGTGCAACCGGAATTCCGGTTCCGGTAAGGAAATCGGGTATCTTTCACTATTCGGTTCCGGTACAAAATCCGGCGTTTCTCATTCCAAAATTTAAGAAAAATTGACATATTGTAAGTTATTCTTCTACAATTGTCTGAGTGTGAATTGCCAAAATTTCGAATTCCTGCCATACGTTATAATTGATCATACATTTCCAGCTACTACATTTGTTTCAGTTTTTTGACATTCTAAATGGTATGTTTACACCGTTAAAAGCGATAAAATAGCGTTAAAAATTAATTTTTCGGTAACAAGAATTTTTTGGTTTCGGGTTACAGCTCCGGTTCCGGTATTTTTTTTACTTTCCGATTCCGTTTCCGGTATTTTATAATTCCATTTGCACTCTGAACTCCACGTATTTACATTGTTCTATTTATATACAACTAATCGGTTGTTTTGCCACGTATCAGGGTATAACCTTAGTCCTGCCTATGACTATGTCATAAAATCGACCTCTGTTTCCGGTAGGTTTCAGCAATTTCGATTTGTTTTTGCTCAAGCGTAAAACCCAAGCATACGCAGAAAGCGGTCCCGGCTGTCCTGACTGACCCAAGGAAATGCAGGCCCGAAGGTATCCCGATTAACCCAATGAAAACGTAGGTAGGTTCAAAGCTGCCCCGATCGGTCAAACGAAAACGTATAGACTCGAAGCTGTCCCGACTAACCCTTCAAAAATGGGCTCTAAGGTGTCCCGAGCAACCCAGCAAACATACAGAAAAAGGAGTGTGCTGTTGCACTTCAGGCCTAGTTCTCTATAGCAGACGAACGGAACACCCCTTAGAGTAACATACACAAAGCTTCAATGTTGCGCCCAAATATTTTTGGATGAATTTCGTCATTTTTCTTTCAAATCGAACAATTGCAGTAAGGTTGCCATGCGATTACAACGAAACGATTAATGATCAAGGCCAATGTACAGAAACAGAACAGTGCATAGCAGTACTCATAAAAATTTCGGTGAAAAATTGCTAACGTTCCTAGCTTGCATTTCGCAGGGTGAAATTCCGTTGCCGTATAATATCAATTTGGCCTGGGCTAAACTGCTATTGAACTTATAGACCAATCAGATTTGATTATTTGGACAAATACAACACCGTTAACCAATCAGCATGGTCTTACATTACTGTTGTTTTGCGAAATCTCACAATCACTATATGGCCTAGGCCAAACTGCTATTGGCTTCGAATAGTAAATTGTCCTAGGTGAGACATGTTTAGGTAAGTTAAAACGAAGTTTAATTAGTAATTTTAGCAAAAATCTGTAATGTCTTGTTAAATCGGTTGGTTTTACGCTTATTTTTGCGAAATCTGGGCAATATTTTTCTCAGAATTCTGCCAAAAGTTAAAATGATACGCGCCAAAACTTCGGCAAAAGGCAGACCTCCAGTTGTACCCTACTCTTCAGTTAAACATACTATATATATGTCCAGCTTAATACCTACACCTAAATATTTTGCATGTGATTTCCAAAAATTCTCTAACAACTAAGTTCATTTATGATGAACGTGAAATTTTTCCTTTTCAAAATCCTGAACGATCGGTGAGAAAATCTATGATGATTTAATTCGATTACATTAACTTTCCTTTATTGTAAAAAATAGCAATGGAAACAATATCATTTCAGGCTCTTCAACTCAGGACAAGATTTTGTAAAATTACTAGTAGGCAACATTTTACATTCCAGATGAAAGTTTTAGAATCGAAATCTAAATATGATTAAAACTGTTAAATTAATTAACCCGGCCCGCCGATGCACATTAGAGATAACTTGTGAATGTTTGCGTACAAAATACTTGGCCGATGTGTAGGGGCGGAACGTTTTTCTGTGGGACTAGAAAAGAGTAACCTTAAAGCTTTAGACTAATTTTTTTGCTTGACTTAAGCTTAGGTTAGGCTTAGAAATATGCTCATCTTACGCTTGAGCTCACACTTAGGAATATGCTTATAATACTGTTCTGCCCCTGTTCTTTACATTGACCAAATACTTTTGAATAACCAGAGTTAAAAACTTGGTAAAAAACGACAACGAAAAAACAAAAACAGAAGACAATAAAGATTTGAAATCTCAAAGCTAAATCTTTAGTGAATTTTGATTTATTCTGCCCGTTGGTTTGAGGTAAAGCAGTCACCAGGCAGAAAACATTTCTACAATATCTTAATTCTGTATAATACACAAAAATTAGAAATGGGACAGACAGAACTCCTCTCTCCTGTTTCCAAAGGCTTCGAGTAATTTTCGCGGGTTTGATTTCGGACGGTTCTATCGCTAGCTACGTATCTTGCTATATTGCTTGTTTTACAAATATTCAATTTTAATGAACCTCTTTAATGATTATAGGTTTGTTCGCTTTGTTTTCTTGTTTTTGACTGCCTTTATGTGAACACAATGTTATATAGTTGAACCCGGTCCAGATTTAGGGCCCAAATCGAATAATTAACCTTATGGCTGGGCCTGCGAAATGCTATTTCGGTTCAGAAAAGACAAAAAAGTTTCAAGTAACATTTCACGATTGTGTATTATATTCCGCAGATTTTGTTCAACAGTTTTCTTGAGAACCACAGCCGTTTCCACGGCCAACGGATCTACGTTTTCGAGTCACCATGGCCAAAATACATAATTTTGCTTACATCTACGGATCAATAATTGGGCCCAAACACGGGTTCGGTTTACTTATGCCCACGGGTCTAATACATTAGGCTCAGCCTGCAAAGGCCCGGCACGAGCCGTTTCGACTACTATTTCAATGGTCTATGTAGAGATTTAATTTTATCATTTTCCTAACAGATAAGTTACATTAAATAAAATATTTGTTTGCAAATCAATAGGCTCTTGCGCGGAAATGTTCCGTTGCTGTTTCCGGCTAGAACCAACATCGTTTGTTCCGGTTCTTGCTTTTTAAAAATCCTGATTCCGTCTCATCTCTAGCACAAGTTACTTTCTAATCAAATTTAATCATGCATAAAATCAACATCACATTGTAACAAGTTGACATGGAGCTGAAGGCTGCGCTCTGTATCTGGAGAACGTTGCGTAAGCATCGTAAGTGCCCATTGCACTAAGTTCTAAATTTTGTTGTTCTTCCAAGTCTTTTCGAGAATCAAACCTAAAACATCACCAAAATCTTTTGCATTTCCGAGTTTATCTTACGGGCTGTTTTCGTCAAACAAATAGCAAAATATTCCACTATTTGCTGCCTTTGCCACGTACGTACATCACTCGTTTAGCAAACTATCACCAATTCAGGCTTCTTGTATCTACCAACAAACATTTTGGTAATCTAGTTAAAATCTTAACTTTTACACGCCCATATGTATTATAGTTTGAATAAAGTTTTGTGAACAATTACCCATCTACATTTATTGAATATTGGCTGGGCTGCAGATACATGTGTTAAATCGGCCTTTTAAGACTTGAGCCCATTTTGGACTTTCTTGACTTAACAACATGAGACTTAGAATATGTTGCTGCAACCCGCCTATTGCCTCATTGTGCTCTTACCGTTTCTTAATGCGACCACAGCATGTCCACGGTGCGACTAAACTCCACAAATACACTATCAAACAGAGCCATGACGAAAACATTTTCACCCACACGGACGCCCAATTTGCCGAAAAGCTTGTGACAACTGCGTGTTCTGGCCTGAAAATGTTTCACAGTTTATTGCTCATAACTACCAACCTGATTATGTCATATTCCTAGCTTCTTCCCAGACAGTGCGTGACTGCTCGTTGCTAGGACACAATCTCTTACAGACGAGATATACTGCTCTTGATTACTGCAAACATAACCCCAACCGCAAACGCGGTTGCTTAATAATAACATTTCAATCAGTTACAAATGTCATTACAACTGCGATCTGAAACGCAACTGTAACTGCGTCTGTAGAAGTGACTGGTCGCGAGCGAGTAAAAAATAAAACAGAGACCATACATGCAACCGCGATTACTGCGCGCAACCGCGATTACTGCGCACTTACGGTGTCGACTGTACATCTACCGCCTACGTACAAGAAAACCTATGCCTCAAATAATTTTCGTATAAAACCTAAACCAGCCCCGTTACATACGGACGCGTAGCTAATTAGGCTTCAAAGAGAGGAAACTGTAATAATTAACCCACGAACATACTTATTAATATTAATTATACGACTTACTTGTACCAATTAGTCAACTGCATCATAACGTACAACGACGCAGCGCTCATAACAATGTGGAAAAACGAATACGAATATACAACGCGGCATTTCTCGTCACATTCTTCATCATTACTGTCATCATTTGAATTGGCAGTAAAACGATTAGCTGCCACATAATTTGCAGTGTAACGAGTTTCGTTCTGTTTACTTCGACCGCAAATCATGAATGACAAACATGACTTGCATACACCGTCATTTTTTGCAGTGTTCACCCTGTTGGCACTCAGCGGAAATTCATTTTCAATGCCTAAATTTCATTACAATGCACCAGTTTAACGCAATAAACTATGCTAATCAATAGAAATCTATGTGTTCTACTAACAATGTTTCAAATATTGGTTGGATTCCTGAAATCTATTAACATTTCGAGTAAAAACAAATAAACGATAAATGTAAGTCATTGTCACAACAAGAAAGTTACTTTTGCTTTATATTATCCCCCGACTACAAAATCCGGGGTTTGGCTTTGAGAATGACTGTACACAAATAATCACCTAGCAAAAACGATGTTCGACAATCACTAAAATATCACAATAACCTATGATTTTCTCTAACCCTCAAACATATCATCTTGGTTAATTTCCTTACCACAACTTTTGCAAGATTGACTTACCCAAATTTCGCGCAGTGGCCGACGTTCGTAAACTCGCGTACAATGTTACAACAAGCATTACTGCTATACCACCATAAGCAACGAACAATTGATTGACTGGCAACGCAGCGGCTTTCGGACTACAATATCGTTGCATATCCGCAAGTGAAATAATATCACCATTAAACCCTTCATTTTTGGGAGGTTCAAACCATTGAGATTCTGTTCCAATACTCAACAAATTGCTTTCATTGTTGGCGTTTGACGCACTAAAACCAATGTTGGGATGTGGCGACTGGTGAGGTATAATTGGCAGTGATATGGCAGCAGGCGAGCTTGCGTTTCGTTCGACAGACAATGCTGATAAATCGGGAGCGACCCGATAAATTGTCGAATTAACAAGAGTCATGTCTAAAACAAATTTAGCTCAAATGTAGTTATATCGAAACACGCTTTCATTCTTCTACAAGCTTAGGCTCCAGTTCGACTTAAACTTCGCTTCTCACAAAAATGGTGAGCTCCGTAATACATTTAATATGTTTCGCAGTAAACAATAATTAAAACGTACCTTTAACTGTTGGTTGGCTGGACAGTGCAGAAAGTGTCAAAAACATAACGTAAGCAGAAACGACGCCTGACTGTAGAAACCCAGCTGACGCTCCTCCAGTGCCTGAAACAATTCAGCTCTATTCATAAGTGCAAGTTTTTGCTGCGAGAACTTGCAGCTGTAAATTGCACGCACAACTTGCATTTTTAATCAGCCAATAAGAAAGCGGCTGCAATAAATTCAGTGAACTGGCATAGTTATTCACACATGTGAACTAAACTCCTAGCTATGATATTTAATGCATTATTTGCAGCTGCACGTTTTTCCAGCTGGATTTTGTACAAAACTTGCACGAGTGAATAGGACTCTTAATTTGTATTTATATTTAATGATTCCACTGTACGCAATATTAAAGCTTCAAAACTAATAAAATTCTATTATCATGAATTTTTTAAACTCATTTGTTAAACCTTAAATGTTATAGGAATACACAGATGCCTAATGCTTAGCTTTTTAATCTTTTTTACTACCCGAAAATTAAAATAATAATATCTCTAAAACCCACATTCACATGTGAGTTTAGCCCCTATTTCCGCTAACTATATAACCAATCGTAGTGGGACTACATTTATTGAGCGAAGCTCGAACACGCGTAAGCAATTAAAGTAATATGCAAATTAGTTATTTCATTTATCGGTTATAAGGGTTTGTAAACAATTTATTCAGATTCCTCGCACCCAAAAACCCTTCAGTCACCCTAATAATTATTTAAATTATTTAAAAAGTTCTACTTTTGTCTTGCCAATTAAGCTTATATGAAAATTAGCTATTAGCTAACTATTCGATTATCGGTTTTGAGCGTTTGTAGACAATTTGTTCAGATTCTTCGCACTCAAAAACAAATTATAGCTGAAATTAGATTGCTTGCAATCCTAATAATTAGTGAAATATTGTAAAAATGTCTAATTTAGGCTTATCAATTATGCATATGCAAATTATCTATTAGTTAACTATTCAATTATGGCTTTTAGAGGTTTGTAAACAATTTACTCAGATTTACCGCACTCAAAAACCTTCATTAACCCTAATAATTTTTGAAATAATCTATTTAAAAAGTCCTAATTTAGGCTTATAAACTATGTTAATATGCAAATTATCTATTAGCTAACTACTCAATTATCGGTCTTGGAGGTTTGTAAACAGTCTATTCAGATTCCTCGCTCACAAAAAGCCTTTAATCCTGAAATTAGATTGCTTGCAACTGTAATAATTAGTGAAATATTAAAGAAAGTCCTAATTTAGGCTTAACAAATTATGCAAATTAGCCGGTAGCTAATAAACGGCTTAAAATTTTAAACCCCCAACGCGAGCTTAACACCCTAGGATAATTGGCTTTCAAACAAAAATAAGTTTATCAAAATGGGTTCCGCCGTTCCTGAGATTCTTTTCGGGCGGACAGACGAACGGACGGACGGACATCCACCTTTCGACCCCAGAGTACAAAACATAAACCGCCTCGCGAAACTCCTCTTGAATGATCATCTAGAAAGATGTGCGTAACGCAAACTGAACTTTACGAAACACTATTATAAATTGGAGAACCATCGCTAAAATCTCAAAAAAATAACACTAACAATAAATAAAAGCATAAAATGGTACACGACTTACTTCGTTTCAAACAAGGCATGGTTGATATGATCATTGTGAGACAGCAAATAGCAACGTTAACACCGACAAACAGTTTGTTTAACAAACATGTTGACTCAAAACCATAATAAATGTATAAAAAGACGGCAGTAATAAGCGAGGCAGTGTGAAGGAACGCCGCTCCAAACGACATAACTGAAAACAGTAGAACAATAGAGCACAGCAGTGTGGCAACAAAGGTTTGGATTTGAATTCGGCAAAAATTTGTGGTTCGGACTCGGTTGTAAAAAAAGCCGAATCCAACAATGTTCGACAGCATGATCTTTACATTTTTAAACAATAAAAATTTTAAACAACTTGTAAGTTGTTATATAAATCAATATTTTCTGTTTCGGGTCAGAAATCTAGAACTGAATTAAGCAAATTAGCGATGGGTTCGGACTCGGTCAAATCATGGATTCGGTGTCAACCTGGAACGCAGTCGATCACTATAGAATTTCACATCCTACAATAAGAAATTTACTGCCACCGTTTTGCTACCGTTTAATCACTTTTCAAACTACCCTAGAACTAAAACAACTTACCCATATAAGTAAAAAACGAGACCCACTTTGTCCGCTTCGTTACAATTTGTAATCTAAAAAACAAATGAATTATATACAGAAGGTTATATAACTGTACTGCACCATGGTTTTTCAAAAAATCTGCCCGTAATTATTGGTAACTATGAAATTTCATAATCCGGCTTCTAAGAAATTTAAAAAACGACAACCAGACGAGCGTATAATCAATATGAGCACATCTTTATTGAACTGTCTCTGCTCTCCCAACTCCGAGTTATTTGTGAACTTACAAAGAATCAGTGATCGCATGGATAAAGTCAACCAATAAAACAAGTTGTATAATTGTAAATATAAATGCACCAATGAGACCAACATAAATGATGGCTGAAAAAACAAGATAATATCTTTGATACAGAAGCATGCTTTTGATGTTTCTCAGGATGCTACAACATAGGCAAAACGTCACGTCAAAATTGGGCAAATAACCTTGGTTGTAACTATAAAATATGGAACGAATATGCGCCCAAGTGGGATTATTATTTTTGGTCCACTCCGTTAAAAAGGTTTACTCAAAAATCTTTCGTTAAAGCAGCTTGCCCATTTGAGAGCCATTTACGAAAAATTACCAGCTATAACAATAAAGCATTTCAAATTATAATATAAATGTAAAACTCACGATATTTGCCAAGTCCAATGTATTCGGTTGGAATGTAAAACATTCCAAAATTAGCTGCAATAAGCAAAACCCATTTAACTGCCCAAAACCTGCAAGAAACACAAAAATCCAATACATACAATATTTATGAAATAGTTCATTCGAAGGTTTTCTTGTGCCATGTTTTTAAATGAGGTTTTGAGGTTCTGATAATTTTTGAGCAAGTAAACTCCGTTTAAAAATCAGATAAACATTGTGCAAAAATCGGTTTATAATATAAAAACACTTATCACTGTAAGGACATGTCCACAGGTGCACAGTGGACAGACAGTCGGTGCGCACCCATCACCCATACACAACGACTGTGCGCGACAGCCACGATCTCACGTGCACTGCACGTCCTTTCTCAATGAGAAGCAGGGCTCAATAGCTACACATGCCGAATCTGGTATGACATGCTGCCACCACGGTACATCATTCGGTCAACGTAGCCAGCCGCCATTATAGGTAACTACCGAGTCGTGCGCCATTACGACACAGCCCTGTCTAGTGTGTATGGTCCAACTTTTATCTGAGAGCGAACGCAATATGGTGCTGTGCAATTAGCGATTAAATATTGAACCAGCCAGCGATCGAACCCGAGGGTGCAGTTTGCAAAGCAGACATGCTACCACTACACCACAGGCCTCTGATATCGCAAAACCAATCGCATCGCCATATTACACCCCCTTCGTTAAAACAGGTCGTTCCCGACCGTGAATCCGTACCGTGTTTTAACGGAGCTGTATGCTCTTGCGCCCACGGAGCAGCGCCTCAAGTAAGAATATGTCCATAGATGCAGGGCGTCAGATTATAGGCAGCCGATGCGCGACACACAGAGCCTCCCGACTGCAAAGCAGACATTATCAACTAGGAAAATGTAACTATCGCTAGGCGAAGACATTATTAATTGTAATATGGGCTCTGAAATATGTAAATGTGCTGAAAAAAACAAAATCATGTTTGTCTGGGGTAGCAAATTTAATCGAAAATCGAATTTTTTAGAAAATCCTTTACAGATTCACCCTTTAGCCGCCAGCCGGGGGATACGTGCAGGATAAGTAAGTTGATCTACTTTTAGCTAAAAATAAACATACGTACCCATTATGAATTAACGCTCTTGCACCACAGCTCGATTTAATCCCAATTGTGAATAGTGCCAACATGGCGAAAAACGCCGCTAACACAATGCAACTGCGATAAACTGCAGTGTAGCCACTCAGTCGTTCACAGTAATATCCGATGCGCAGAAACGAGCATACTGCTTCGATGTTTGTCTGTAATTAATAATTATTCAGTTTATAATTTACCAGGAAATCAATCAAAAATATTTAAAAACCTACAGAAAACCAAGCCTCAGAATGAAGAAAGCAATACTGAAAATTCGTTCAGTTGCTAATGCAGTTCAGGTCATGTCTGAAAGAGATTTTGAGCTTCTGAAGACTGCTTTCAAAGATTTGGCAACTTTAACGCTGTTGTGTAATAAACTGCATTTTGAATTTCGGCAAACACCTCAGATTAACTTAACAGGGTCATGCTTACTCAGAATATATATACGCAAAGAGATTTTGAGCTTCTGAAGACTGCTTTCAAAAATTTGGCAACTTTAACGCCGTTGTGTAATAAACTGCATTTTGAATTTCAGCAAACACATGTATACTGGGCATTCGCTGGGTCGCAACGAAATTGAGGGACCAAAAGGAGAAAATTTCTGAGTAGGATGGGTTGCAGAATTTTCAATAAAGCGTCAGTTGCACTAGCCAGTGTTTAGTTACGTCTGCAATTAAATACATATTCAAAAGCAACCGGATAAATAAAATAATAAACACGGATTAAATTTTTTATACGACATATATAGACATGAGAGGTATGATTAATCGGGTGTGAAATCTAAGGGGCGAGCTAAACCGGTGGCAAAATCTGAAGCGGGAGGGGGCTTTATGTAAGTGGGAGCCCACACCCCCTAGTAGCGAACCCCCAGAATATTTACGTATATATTGGTGTTAGTACATGTCGCAATAAATTAAAAAAAATGAAAAACCTGCCACAGTAAAAGTATACAGTACTACTGCATACCATATGAAGCAGTTGATGTTGAAGTTGCGGGGTCAACATTAAACAACATGCAACTGTAGTGACGAACAGAAATGCGCAATACATCAGCCGTGTTGTTGTCGACACTCGAAACAATGGCCAACTACTACAGCAACATTGTCTACAAGATGTATGCCAGCAGCAGAACTGTGCCTAAATCGTAAAACTTATACTTTTATGCTTGGCTCACTAGACAAACTTTCGTTGAAACAAAATTAACGAATGATTATTTATCAGTGTTGGTCATAATACCTCTATACTATAAATACCTTTATCAAAACTAGAAAAATGAATAATTTTGGATTCATGTAAAAACAAAATTGAGGTTTCTAGTAGGGTTTTCCATTTAGAAAATTAGGTACTAGAAAAACATGGAAGAACCAAGATGCATGAGTATAAGATTGCGAGGCGGATGGCGCTATGATATCGCACTGGACTGAGAATCTGTCGGCCATTGGTCATGGAATCGAAACCTCGTAAGACTAACTGACCGCCCATCATTTCCAATTACAAACACTCGCGAACCCAACGTGCACTTTGTGTCATGCTGGTGCTTATCCTCGGGCTCCGGTTCTTTCTAGATACTGTGGCTCAGTCTCGAGACTTATAAACATAACATGTCTTATACCGGTGCCTTAACTCTTTGTCAATATGAGTTATCTGTGCCAAAAATATTGTGCCTTTATTTATTTTTCGACCAAATTCTATACTGAAATTGTTGTGCGTTATCATATGCGTCTTATGCATTCTGTGTTTTCAGGTTTTAACTCCTCATTTGCAACTCATTGTTTTCTGCAAACCCTTTAACAATCCCCCATCTTATGCAACTTCCACAACTCCATATTTTATATTCATAAACTTGTATTTATAACTCTTAAGTTTTCAGGCTATACTTTCTTATTTCTACTAATTTTCCGCGGCTTATTCAATTTGGAACCTTCATTTTCGTCAACTTTCATCCTATTGCGTCTGTTTTTGCCATAACTCTATCTTGTCGATTTTGGGGTATCATTATCAGTTTAACTAACAATATTATTTTGGTTAGCTATTTGCGGTACGATTTCATCATATCCACTGCTAGTCGGTTACAACATGTTTTCACAGGTATCAAAAGTGTCGGATTTTCACGTAAACGGCCAAGTTGGGGATCTATGACGATAGCGTATTCGCCCTTCACCAACGGCACGGCCGGTTTTAAGAATTTACTGACGAACGGTTTTACCAAAGGCACAGTTATCGGTTATACAGTATATTAAGGCTATACGCCTGCAGCTAGTTTGTAACTAAGCCTAAGCGATTTCCGTAAGACTTTACAACTATGACTCCGGAATAAACTGTTGCGTGTGGTGTATGAGCGATAGCAGTTCCGTACACCGGCGCCCCTGCTGGACACACTGTTAGACAACGCGAACACTGGCGCCCAGCGCACCGTGTCCGAAACAACATGAAAAGATCGCCCACATATGCATAACTATATTTAAAATACCACAAAAAAACCACTGACTAATTCTTAGGTTCGTTGCGAAAACCTTGATAAAATCCGAATAAACAAGAAACTCTATTAAACAGTATTCAAGCAAACAGTTTTAAACATCTAACCAGACTGTTGTATACTGATAACAATTCAGAGTTAACAACATTTAGCTAACAATATCGCTTTTTACTATTTTGCATAAATTTCAGTTTCTTTCCTTTTGCCTTCACGCCCCCGCACAAGGTTATTGCCTTCTTGTTGACTGGTTTTCACCAACACTATTAGCAGGTAATATGCCTTCTCTATATCACAAAAAGCAGTAATTTCTTCCGGTTGAACAATAAGCATTCCAGAATCTGAATCGTTGTTGTTCTAAGGTCAGTCGAAAACCAGACCATACCCGCTTTCGGACCGGTCAAAAATCCTCTTTTTACCGGTCCAGACCTTACAACCCTAGCCTACCCAGTTTCAGTCATTTTATTCATTGATTACAAGCCACAACTGAACCTTACCTGTTTCGCGCAACAGCAATCCATTGACGTCACTGTCTTGCCCCTTTATACTGTTACTTTGCTGCACGAGATCTAGTCAGTCATTTCTATCGAAACCCGCGTGAAATTCAGTCTACATGCATACCAGTAGAAATAATCGCCCCATAACAATTAAAAACTAAAGTCGTACACAGCAAACATATAAGAAAAAAGATAAGCACGTAATTCAAAGATTGCCAGTCTTCACTTTTAATTTATAACTCAGGCACTTATTTCGAGATAGCTTCTGTGTATTCATAAATATGATTCAGTTTCTTGATCCGCTAGCTATGCCAATATTACTTGGTACACACACGGAAAATTTTGCTGAACCAAAGCTGTTTTTGATTGGCTTTTAAACAAAATACGTTTTGATGCTACATTTATGCTCTTTCTGCTAGTAACTCGTCCGAACATCTTTCCCTGCTTACGCCGTTTATATTTTGTAATCCATTTTACATGTACACTCCACCACTTAATTTATTAATAAATGCCAGGGTGTAAAATGAATAGTAAAAATAACGGAAACTAAAACGGAACGGAAAACGAATATTAAAGTATGAACGTTCCAAAAATGTTTTGTTTTTCAACCAACACAATTGAGGCTTGCATATATTTACCGGTTTTTCAGAAATCCGAAAGAAAAAGGGGCAGATGCATCGTAATTTTTAAGATTTTGGATGAATTGCATAATTATATTTCGTTTCGAACAAATGCAGCATATCTTTTAATAATAATTGCGAGATATATATACATGATTTACAACCAATTTTGAATATAAAAATGACATAATTTCCGTTATTTCAATAACGAAAACAGAAACGGACATTGATTTTTACCGGAAACGGAAACAGAAACTTATATGCGATTACATCATAATCAACATAAAATTTTAACTTTATTGGCTTTCGTTGTAAACTGGCGTTCACACTCGTATGCTTATAATATTAACGAGTATACTTCTAAAGACTATATGCTTCCGTATTCTACGTAGGAGGATGTAACGTAGTATATTCGTTTCCGTTTCCGTCTTATTATATAAAGTAAAAATCGGTGACCGTCTCAGTTTCCGCTATATAGAATAACGGAAATTCAAAATTAGTTATAAAATACGTATACATCTCGCAATTTTTTGTTACATATAGGATGCATTCAAAGTGTAGGTACGAAACTCGTTCAAAATTTTAGAAATGCATCCGCCAGTTTTCTTTACGATTTTTGGAAGATCAGTGAATATATGTACGCGTCAATTGTGTTGGCAGAAAAATGGAAAAAATTTTATACTTTAATATCTGTTTTCTGTTTCCGTTATTTTTACTACCCGTTTACACCCTGATGCGTAGCAATTAGGGTGTAACCAGACATTCGTTGAAGCCGAAGCTTCCGCTTATTTTTACGCTCAATTCTGCAATTGTTCGAAACGAAACAAAAATTACGAAATTTTATCCAAAATCTTAAATTTCGGTGTATCCGCAATTTTTTCTCTGTTAATTTTCTTTGGAAGAAAAATTATCTTTGAAACTTTTGTGTACTTCAAACTTCAATATTCGTTTTTCTTTTCCGTTTTCGTAATTTTTACCATACGTTTTACCCTGGTAAGAAATACTGGTTCAACCAAAATTGCAGTTTAAAATATTGCATTGCTAAAAAAGTATTGTACCTCTATCATCCAAAAGGTTCTTACAGTCGCAATTGTGTTAGCTGGACTGATTTGCAATCAAGCAGAGGCATGTGTACCATCATCAACTGTATAACCTCTGTTTTTCCAGAGAATATATACTGCAACTCGTATATATAAATTACCCCTCCTAACTTTAAGATTTCATTTTTTGACTCTTTGTCCAAAACTTTCACGACTCAGTGCTAATTTCAAGACATGATGTAGGTATACACTGCAAAAATGGTGAGTCAAGCTGACTCTCTCCGAAATAGGCTTAACGGGACCACACGCATTGAATCAAATTCGATTTCGCCAGAGTCGAACGTGAGACTCAGTGAGTCGAATTTGACTCTGGCGGAGTCGAATTTTGACACAACTTGTTTAGTCCCGTATAGCCTATTTTGAAGAGAGTCAATTTGACTCAGCATTTTTTGTAGTGTATAAGACTTTTCGCATATATATGTGTGTAACTATATCTAAATGTAAAAATGCAGCAGATATGGTCCGAGAACGCCGTTATGTATTGATAACCGTTGCAAAACATAACATATCCTGCACGACTTTGCAAAATGTAAATTAAATTCAATTACAAAAAGTTAATTTCAATCGTTTATAGACAAGTTTTTATAGCAAAATAGTTTTTATGACATTGAATGGCTCAATTGAAGTAATTTGTCAAAAAAATATAATGCCCTACAATATTTTATTCTCCAAAATATGCGACCCTGAATGTTGTCATTTCTGTTTTATTAATTGTTGAAACAGCCAGCTACTCAATTTGCGAGTGAAACCGCATTTTCGGTTGCTCGATGCAAAAAATATTGTGAAACGCGACTTGAATTTCGTCAGTAGTTATTAAAAAGTCACTGTGTTATTGTAATTGTTGAAATTTGAAAGAAAATTGCTATGTAAACAATTACTTAAATATTGTTAAATAAATTTATTTTTGGCTTAAATATTAATAAAACGATTATTGACAAAGCATAATTAATAGGATATTTTGTCACTTTACGTATTTAACACAATGATTGGGATAAACGTTACATTTTAATCGGAAATCATTGTTGCCTGATTGCAGTGCTTTATAGTTTGCTGTGTTTATTATTATTTACATTGGCCATTACATTTCATTTGTGAGAATGCAAAATTGTTATGAAACAGCAGAAAACATGGAAGCAATTATAGACTTTTTAAAAATCTAAACTTCAATAAAAACCGCAGTCGCTGCTTGCGAAACTTTGGTTTTTACTTCAAAGAAGCTATTACAAACACGGCCAATGTATAGAGCAGGGCAGGAACAGTAGTATAAGCATATTCCTAAGCCTAAGCCTAAGCCTAAACCTAAGCCAAAAATTAGTCTAAAGCTTAAGTTTACTCTAATTACAGTCCGGCCGGAAAACGTTCCGGTCCTGTTCTATACAATCAACTCCGGAAAAAAATAGTTATTTCTGGTTATTTCTGAGTGAATAACAGTAATATTAACTCACTCAGAACTGGTTTAATTTCGGGTTAATTTAATTAATTATTCAGAATTAGTTCAAACAATTAATTTATAATGAATACGCGTTATTTTGCTCTTTGTTATTGCATTGCCTTGGTCAAGGCCTAGAAACACTATAAGTAGTTTACCAAATACACTCTAACATATCATTTTAATTAGTGCTGGGTATTGGATGTTTTTTATGCACTGATAATAGTGACACCAATTATAAAGAGGGATTATAATATAAAGCCGGGTTTTGTCTTTCGTTCGAGTTGGAATCAATAGGAGTCTATATCCCCTCAATCTGTAATTGAGCAGACAGAGTCCAATATTTACAATTACGGTCATAATCACATTACATAAAATGTTCCTTGACCAAATAAAGTTCAGTGCCGGATACTGTAGCCCTATCATCAACTGGCGATACATGCTGAGAATACAGGTAAACAAATCCATCACTATACTGGCCAATGTTACTTTAAGGGGCGTATCAGTAGATGAAGCGCATTCCAAAGCCTAGGCCTAAGCCTAAGCGTTGCAAAAATGAGTTCATAAGCCTAAGCCTAAGCCTAAGCCTAAACCTAAGCAAAAAATGTAATCTAGAATCTCCACCTATACTGTTTTGTAGACTCATCAGAAACCTGGACGCCCCTTAAAATAACATGGGCCGCTAAACCTATAGCCACTGCCACCGTTAGCAAATATATGCGACCCTTGAACTAGTATGTGTACAATTTTGACAAATTCATACTATCGGATCTTTAGACAAATTTTGATTCGAATGCTTTGTGACAACTGTGTCAAACTTTACAGGTTGAACGTAAAAAGCGCAACCAACGTTTTGTCTCAAAAGAAAACTATCTTTTATTTCAATCAGTTGAAAAATACAATTTCAAACTGTTTGCAACATTTTATGAATTTTGGTATGAAAAAGATATGCGAATCAGGATATTCACTTTTACTTGCTTTATCATAATACAACTCAGTGGAACAGTTCGGGGAGCACATATGCATGAATTTATCTAAGAACAATTTTTTAGACTAATATTTTTGTATTAACTAAAAGTTTGTAGAATTCTCAAAATATGAACCGTTACTAGTTGAACATTTCAGGCGGAGACCCATGTAAAGATCAAAGGCCGAACGTTTTTCTGCGGGACTGTAACAGAGTAAACTTAGACTAATTTTTTGCTTGGCTCAGGCTTTAGCCTTAGGCTTAGGAATGTGCTCATTCTTGCGATTAGGCTTTGGCTTAGGCTTAGGCTTAGGCTTAGGAGTATACTTATAATACTGTTCCGCCCCTGTTCTTTACACTGGCCAAGGCGGATAAGGCAGGCGTCTTAAAGTGTATTTTTGACAGGAATTTAAAATATAGCTTTCTAGTTCAAAGAAGTCAGCAAAGTTTTTTTTTATAAAATTATATCCGGCGGAAATAAAATCCTGGCTAACACTTTGTCGTTTACACAATTATATAAGCACTGATTTGCAATTTGAAATTTTCCGCACTTCCACAACAAAACAACATAAGCGTTCTTGTATCGTCCGTGACGCGAACGCACACCGTACACTAAACCCGTCGCAGTCAAATTTTGTTAAATTGTGCACTTTTCGTCAAAGCGAAATTGAAACAAAAGATAAGAACGAAAAAAATTATATGCGAAATTTTAATCTGACCAAATATGAGATATGAAGAAAAAAGTTAAACTTTTTTTTGAAGCAAATACACAAAGGCCTCGTTTTGTACAGCGTACGCGGTCGTTTGCAAATCCAGAAATTTCGAAGGGAAGCCACACGTCTCGTGTGTAAATCTTACTGCATTTGTTGGTACTAAATCTTGCCCATGGGCGGAACATTTTTCTGTGGGACTAGAAAAGAATAAGTTTAAGCTTCACACTAATTTTTTGCTTGGTTTAGGCGTAGGCTTAGGCTTAGTAATATGCTCATTTTTACGCTTACGTTTAGGTAGGCTTAGGCTTAGGCTTAGGAATATGCTTATAATACTGTTCCGCCGCTGTCCTTTACATTGGCCCTAAATGTTAACACAAATTTTGTTTTGTTTTCATCTCTGTTGAATGGCATAGATGATAATTATTATCCCGTCTTAAATCTTCTAGTGATATGCAGCAGTATTTTACCCTGACAAACGAAACGTATGTCCTACCACGAACACAATAGACGTGTCAACCAGCAGCGAGTTAAGAAAACTTTTTAGTTTAGTTTTTAATTTTTAGATTTTTTAAATTTTTTAACAAAAACTAATTAATTTATCCATATATCGGTTGGAAAGGCTGCGAAGCATTTTCAAAATGCGTTAGTCACCTGCCGTTTTTTCTGCGTTTTTGATTGCTAAAACCCACCTAAAATACTATTAATTATACCTCACTAATATTTGGTTGTATTGTCTTGCTTCTAGCAGAAGTGAAGCAACTGATAATATATAATTACAGACCTATTAAACACTTGGAGCAGCGGTTTACAAGTTTGTGCTAATTAAAGCTTCCATGCTGTTTAAGATCGCGCCTGTTAATAGTTCATAAAAGCACTTTTTTACACTCAGAACACTGTAAATTTCCGTGAGTCGCTTTGAACGCGGAATAAAAGTTAAATCACTCAGTCTGAGTTACGACCATCATAACTCATAAAGTTGATTTAACTGATTCCGGTTTCGTTAATAACAACCACGGAATCAACTCAACTCAGAGTTTGAATCAACTCAACTCAGAACGAGTTAATGCTTACGTTTAACTCTAAATAACTTTCCGTATGAGTTGATTAATCGACTCATTGGAATTTACAGAGAATTGTCACCTGAACTCTAGGAGTGTATATCCTTAATATATCCTTAAACCACAAATGAGTAGAACTCAAAATTCTTACTTGAAGTCCATAATGCCACTGGTTTTTGGACAGAGTAAAGTTCACCTTCAGAATTTGATTACTCTAAGCATAAACCTACTTAATGAAACATATTCTTACAGTAACCTGCGTAAACAGCATTACATACGTAAAAGGTCAAATGCCCAAATAATACGGTCTTGTTTAAAAATGAATAACAGTCCGAAACCGGATAGCAGATGAACCGTTCGAAGAGGTACAATAAATTTCAGCATAATCAGATGACTGCAGTAAAACGTTTTGCTGCATTGCATTATTGTTACTAGTATGGCTGAGTTCTTGGACATAGCCTGCGTTTTGAAAAGGGGGCTTAAACAAATTTCCAAGGGTGGTGTCTTGTATTACAAACTGCAAAAGTATTTTGAAATCTCTGGCCCATGTAAACATCAGGGGCGGAGCGTTTTTCCGCGGGACACCAATAGAATAAGCTGAAGCTTTAGACTATTTTTGCTCGGCTTTAGGCTTTAAGTCTTAGAAGTACGCTTATAATACTGTTCCGCCGCTGTTCACATACATTGACTGAATCTCCAATCAAAAATCCCAAAAAGAGACGGTTTGACTCGAAAAACCCCTCGGCTACGCACTTTGCTGAGTTTCAAATACTAATGCTGTGAACTAACTGTCCGTCACTGCAACAGACGTTGTATTTTTTAACCTTTTAAGCAATATTTTATACTACGGAACCTAGGAGGTCTTCTAGCAACGGCGCTAATTAATTATTATTCGTACGGGTAGGTAACTGTTGAAAAAACTTTGTTAAAATAGTGGTTTTTTTGTTCGAAAGATTTCCGATAAGATGTCCATGCCAAAAGTGCACGAACTGCAGAGGTGAACGCCGGCGCAATTGGTGTTGTTTTTAGCGCAACAACAAACATTGCTCAATAATACAGATACGCTGGGAGACAATATTAATGTTCCATGAAAATATTGTCAAAGTCTTATGGTATCGGTAAGGACAACCGTTGTTTTTTTGAAATTTTACTATTAAAAAACACTGAAAAATTTTGAAAAAATGCAATTTTTTTGTAATAAAACCATTTGTGCAACAATAATTTTTGGTCAGTTTAATAGATTAATAATGTCGGATTTTCACAGTCATCGCAATTGTGGGATTGAGAGCGGAGTGGCGTCGCCTACGAACGACTTGTTATACCTCTGGCATAAAAGTTTCTTGATAGCATTAAAAGAACTTGGTCAATGTTACTTTGAGGGGCGTAACAGCAGTTGCGAAAGCTGTAAAACCTCCAGTTTCGGCTTCGAACGTTATGATTAGATTATTTTGTCTAAAGGACAATGTCCGCTGACTTGCTTTAATATTTGCAAGCTTCAGCTCTGCAGCGTAAAGATCAATTCGATTACATAGAGTTTAAAATTTCCAGATGTTGTATCACTTTATAGGCGTTTAAGGGTTAGCGGGTTGTTTGGTATTACTGTTTTAGGTTATTATTACTTAAATTAATATTTACTAGTCTGCCAGCTTTGCGCAATCCGGAAAAGTTAGCGAAAGCACAAACATTTC
Source organism: Enoplolaimus lenunculus (assembly GCA_030248215.1). NCBI lineage: Eukaryota > Metazoa > Nematoda > Enoplea > Enoplida > Thoracostomopsidae > Enoplolaimus > Enoplolaimus lenunculus. Next base: position 49,938 of record JASANG010000447.1, read on the forward strand.
TTTGCAAATTTTCTATTCATAGATCAATCACGTGTATTACATAAGAAATTATTATAAACAAAGTAAATGCTGGAAAGTTGCCCAAAATACGTATGTGAAGCGTTCGAGTTTTAATATATAGACATGAATTATTATACATACCAGGGCCCATGTATAGAACAGGACCTTATCGTTTTCCGGAGGGGCTATAATAGAGTCAGTTTAAGCTTTAGATTAATTTTTTTCCTTAGGCTTAGGCTTAGGCTTAGGAATTATTAATTTTGAGATAAATAAATTTTGCATTTGAAGTACGGTCGATTGATTCCTTTTGGCAAAATTTAAAAGGGGGAACTCTCAAAATTGTAAGACATCCAAAAGACACAGGTAGCATCAAAACAGCGGATACTGCGGGGTCACGAGGAACTAATTGTTGGTAAACTTCTTTTAAAACTAAGTAATTTGGGTCAAAATATAAAATTTTAGTGATGTTGAATGTTCAGAAATTATCCTAACAATATATTTAAGCTTGGCGACAAAACAACTTTTTAATAAATTTTTAGTGGCACCAATTTTATAAATTTATAACAAAAACATTGACTAATCGCTGGATATGTGGTTTGAGAATCATTTGTTAAAATTTCATAGCTTTTACACTCGTTCCGATTATCGCTCAACGTTTTGAGTCATGAGCATAAAAGCACTGCGCCCTGGACTTTTTGGGGGCTCACTAGTGTACGGGAGCGAATTACTTCCTCGTGACTTGGCAATATTTGTATCACAGAGTAATACTTTGAATTTATCGAGTTTGAGGAGTTATTTGTCATAGTTGCACGCGATGTAGACTTTTAGAGTCCGGTAATAGCGGTGTATTTTTGAGATGAATTTTGGAGCTCGTTGCGTACGATAGTTTGTATAGAACCTATATAACAACAATAAAGAATTGTTGAAAAAAACCAATAAAATTTAAAATCAAAAACAAAAACAACCTATGCAAACATTAAATAAATATTATTAAATTATAAACACCCAAAAAAAACATACAAAACAAAAAAAAAAAAATAAATTATTATATTATAATATAAAATATACAAAATAAAGATAAATAATAAATAATTAAAAAAAAAAATTCAAAATATTATTTAAAAAAAAAACTATCCCCACATAATATAAAAACAAAAAATAAAATATACCACACCATACCACCAATTTCAAAGTGCTCTTTCGACTAAATTTTAAAATAAACTGGAAATTATGTATAAATTCGTGATCGCTATTTATTGTTAAACCGCTGTTGAAAAATTTTGTGCCCAAACACTAAGTTTGTTGGTTGAATTTTACGATTAGGGTTTTACCACGTGTGTAAGCGAGTTTTTCCCGCAAGCATTCCCTAAGTTTCAAGTCATACTTAACGATTAATTGCGTAATTTATCGAGCTGAAGGAAAAATTTTAGTCCTTTGGGTGTCAGTTAGCACTGTTTTGGGTTTTTAAACGGCCTTTCAGTGTTACAGGGCATTCACAGAGCGAGTTTCAAGAGCGGTCTTGCCCTTGCAGAGAACCGTTAATATTTGGCATTTTAAAGCACATATCAGTTTGTGTCGTCCACATTTTATTCATTTATAAACACGCGAAGACTACGGCGTCCCGCGGAATGTCATAGTGAGATTCGCTGTAATTTCGAAATATCATTTGATATTTGCATAAATGTTCTATAGTATCACGCGACAAACGGGCCATTGTATATCTTTGCATATCTAGGAGCTGGGTTCGTAAAACAATGTCATATGACGTCCGCGGTTGTCTGTAACGTTGAGATTGAACCAACATGGAACAAACTGTGACCCACCTGCCCCAAACCCACGATTAAACCTAAGAAAAAAAGTGCAGGCTTACTACTACGACCCTCAAAGTAACATGGACCAAGAATCCCATGTTAGTAAGTGTAGTTTGCCCGTCCATAACTCTATAGCTGCCTAAGCCAACCGGAAGTCTACCTCCATGTCCGTCAGCTGCTACAGCGGCATTTTTGGCTCTATATTTTTCGTATTTTGACAAGAGTCTGCTCCTAATTGACTTTATTTGTTACTTTGGGGTAATTCTATTCAACTGCCATAATCTTTCAAAAAAGATGTTGAAAAACATATTGAAAACCAAATTTTTGGCAACATTTTGCAGATAATGGTTAAACCTAGCAAAAATAACACGATCTTTATTATTTAATTTTGCGACAAATCCATTTCCTACTTTGGCAACTTTTGTTGACCTCCAGCTCCGGCTCCGGTCCTTGTTTTATCGATGCAAAATAAACTTTGCATTCAAATGAAAATAATAAACTGATTCCTATAAATACGAATATTCCAAATCACAAAATAGTTCAAATTTCCTAAATTTGATCTAAAAAGATTCTTAAATAAAATTTTTTCGAAGAAATAATCAAAACATTGTGGAAAATGACTATTTTCACTGCTTTGGTCCAAAGTCTACAATATGTTTTTATGAGTAAGTTAGCCGAATTTTGTGATATTCAGTTGAAAATAACATTTTTAGAAAGTATACTTTATAGTTGTAGTAGTAGTTGTAGTTGTTGTTGTCCTTATTTCTGTTATTATTATTATTATTATTATCATTATTATTGTTATTATTATTATTATTATTATTATATTAATATTATTATTATTATTATATATTAAAATTAATATTCCAAAGTCTGATCTAAAAGCGGCGAAGTATAGACGGAAATTTTTTTGAATGTTTTCTTGACTAAAATATGACCTTTTGTTTGAGTTGAGCCGTTTTTCTCTTTGATATTCTCCAAAAATGAACTAGGAAAGACTGAATTTTTTCCAAAACATAACTGGAAACTTTGCATGTACAATTCCGTGTCTGCGAAGATTGCTTATAATAGACCAATATAAAAGCTTAGAACACTATTTTCCATTTATAAGAGATCTTCTTTACTGTAAGTTTCGATGAGTTGATTAAGTAACTCAGAGAGCGAAGTATATTTCTAGTTATTTCTGAGTTAATAACTGGAAACATCATCTCGCTCTGAGGTGGCTTAAAATTCCGGATTGTTGATTATGGAGTCAGAATGAGTTCAATCGATTCAGAATTCTGAGTTGTGAAAGATCTAACTCAGAGCGCAGGCTTATGAGTGGATTCAACTCATTCTGAGTTAAAATCAACTCACTGAAATTTACAGTGTTGTAGCCAGTAGTTTCCATCACATTCTTATTTAATCTTTGCTTATTTTGTTCGCTACTGCATTGTATTGTTCGAATGTTATCGAATGATAAACTTCAACAGAACTTCCACGCTCATTTGTTGTTGATTCTAATCTTTATTCCAAGCTACTTAAGTGTCATTGATTTCCGTTCACCAAAAAATTGCTGGCATCCTTGTCAAAGAATGATAGATACGCTACTGCACTGAGTTAAATTTTGGCTTTAAAATGCGTAAAAAGCTTTTATAAATAGTTTATAATTTCCACTAAAATCGAACTGTCAACATTTCGACCAGAAGCAAACACAACGACGGACATTCACACATTTTAATAATTGAAACTGTTTTGTTTTCATCATTCTACCAACTCGTAATCGTAATAATCGCTCAGAAATTTTTTCTCAATTTTAACGCAAAAAAAACTTATGCCAATAACAGTAAAACTATTTCATCAGCCCCGCAAACGAGCAATACTTGCCGAGAACTTAAGATTATGCCTACAAAGCAGACAGTGAAAATTTCTACCACCATAGAATTGTTTCAATGCTCTTGAACAAATATTCAGTCGTAAGGTTCGAACAACTCCTCAGCCCCCAACCCACGCCGCTTTTCCACGTAGTAGCGGCTATGTTTCGCATGAGTTTGTCATCTGATTAGAAGTTTTTTGTGAAAAGTTTATTTTTGCTTTGAAAGAAAATGTTTTTTATCTCGTTTTTTTGCGAAAAAATATATTAACAGTAAAATTTTTGTAACATTTTATGTGTTGCAAAATGACCACTGGTAATTGGATTAACAGCATCATCAGCGCACTTGACTTTATCGCACAACTAAACGAAACTGCAAAAAATAATCAGAGTTCATTAGCTGTTTTTGTAAAATTTAAAGTTTATTGTTTTCAAAAAGTGTAAAAACAAGGGCCCATATTCTCAAATGTGTATAGTAATCATCTGCAGTTTGTAATAGGTTTTGCAAATTCACTAACTATCGCAGTTGTTAAACTTAAAACTGACACAGGAGAAGGGCAAATTATATACGAATAATGTACGGAATTTTGAACCTCAGCATTTACTGGTTTGTGGTACTGTAGTAGCGCAGATCATATACGAATAATGTACGGAATTTTGAACCTCAGCATTTACTGGTTTGTGGTACTGTAGTAGCGCAGATCATATACGAATAATGTACGGAATTTTGAACCTCAGCATTTACTGGTTTGACAGTTTCAAGGTCGATTATATATTTTCAATGTACATACATACGCGAATGAATTTTATTTCCCTGTTTTATGAAGCAAAGGTGGTAACAAAATTGCTTATAATTATCAATACTACAAGAAAAACTTACAAACTTGGACTACCAGTCCTATCTATATATGCAAATTCTGTTGTAGAACGATTTATTTATTTACCCAAAATAGGTATGTGGGACGTTCCAGCTTTAATAATATAGATTTAGCGTCATTTGCCATAATTTGTGAAAGATTTATTCTTACAGACGTTTTTGCATGAACTGTGAGACACAATCCGTTTTGCGCTTATTCCGTATTTTCGCAAAACAGTGACAGCTAAATTTCAGTTATAGATTGAAGAATACCGGAATTGGATACCGATCTCATGCGTGAATGAGAATCTGATATCCGACTGTACCCTGGCATAAATTCAACCATTATCCAAGGCTATAGAGAAAGTTTAATGCGTATACCAACAATGAACAGACCACGCTGTCTTTATACCAAGAGTCCACGGTGCAAGAATACGCAACTCTTGGGGTTCCGCATGGTACAAAATAAACCCGGCACGCGTTGCACTTTGGACCGACGACCCCCTTATTTAGAGAGGGTTACAACCCGTGCGAACCATGGCACTACGCCCGGTGGTACATTTTTTACCGTGCGGAACCGAAAGAGTGGCACACTCTTGTATCATGCACTCTTGCTTTTATGCCAAGATTGCATAATACAAGAGTGTACAACTCTTGAGGCTCCGCATGGTCAAAATGTTCCACCGGACGTTGCGTTTTTGGCCGACCCCTCTGTTGTTCAGAGGTTGGGTCGCTATCACACGAATACTTCTAAATTAAAGTATAAGGGGAGCATATTTAATGCCTCATACATAAACTGTCCTTGGTCGCACCGGATGTACCCCCCTCTAAATAAAGGGGTGCAGGTCAAAATCGCAACGTGTGTAGGGTACATTCTTTTCTACGCCGAATGTACTCAGTTGCGTACTCTTGTTGCAGTATGCATCATCCACTCTTGCTTATACTGATTTTAGGGTAACTCAACTCAGCATTAATAAAACCTACGGTTAAAAAATGCTCAATCTGTTGCTTTCTATATTTCTCACCTCCACATTCCACGCTCACGGTTCAACTGGCAATGTTCGGCTATTTAGTAACAGAAATTCAGATGCACCTTTGTTTGATGTTTATCCTGGTAAGGGCCCATGTTCTTGAACAGATAAATGTCTGGTTAAAGTCGACAGAGGTTTTAGTTTTAATTTTTTATAAAGTACAAAGCATTTCCTTTAGAAATTGTTAACTTCACGTTGAAATTCTTGGTCTTCAACAAACACATCCAAATCCAAATCCAAGGAGACCAAGAGGAGAGTTCAGCCTCACCCCGATAACAATACATTTGCCCCATTCTAGAATATTTTCAACCTTGCTTGTAACCTAGCGAAAAACGCAAAATGTTGCTGAAGACAACCAAATCCTGCTGTATAACAAACTTGAAATTTGATTGAAATAATTAAAAAATTTGAAATTTTATTGTGATTCGTAATTGCTTTTACTCCAAAGTACTGATGTTTAAACTATTTTCTACATCTGAATAAAAGCTTTATACATCCGGTAATGCTCATTAATCATCTATTGTTTTAATATTTCAAAATTACAGAAAAAGTCTTCTCAATGGGATATGAGTACTATCGGACGTTAACGCTCAACTTGGAGACAAGTTCATTGTACGTTGGAGCAATGTAAGTGTACCACAACCATTAACCAAGCATGGATGATCGTGTTGCAGTATAACAATCTTACCGTCTTAAATGAGCTTGGTACAAGCTTCTAAAAACGACAAATTCCAATAAAATAACTTTCGAAACCGTATAATCTTACCTTAACCCTTTCTCACATGAATATTTTCTATTTCCCCTGAGACCTACTTTTATGCTAGGATTCGAACTCCAGTGACTGGAGCGGGAGGCGTATACCATCACCACTCAGCTATAGGAGCTTGACGCTCGAGCCCGAGGGGGGCTCCCACGTCATGTGGTGATTTAGTACTATGTATACGTGTTGCAATTGTTAAACCACGGTGCGATATATATACTATTTAACGTACATACACTGCGCTGAGTTGCCTACAGGCAACTCAATGTGAAAAGGTGTTAAACAGGGTATTAATTTGCAAATGCATTGACAGATTCGCGATTGTTATACCTGCAAGCATAGTTGTTCAACAAATTGTTTCAGGAATAAAGTCTACCGGGTTTGGTTGTATAACATTAATGAAACCTTGGATCGTGGATTTGTAAGTCACCGTCGCTTTACTGTCGAGTTCAACTGAGAGCTGTAACATAAAAGCGTAGACAGGCGTTCAGTTCGAAAAGCGATGATTATGTGTGTAAACTATTTTTGTGAGAAAAAAACCGTTTGATTTATGCAAATTATTTGCCTGTAAAAGTGTATTTTTCGATTCTTTCCAGAAATTTCGGCGGGATGATATATCCCGCTTCTTCTCCTTGTATATGATCCTGGATCGTAAAAGTGTCCCAAGTTGGATTGCTAGTAATTCAACACACCACCACAGACATCTGAGAATTTATCGAAAAGCGATGATTATGTGTGTAAACTATTTTTGTGAGAAAAAAACCGTTTGATTTATGCAAATTATTTGCCTGTAAAAGTGTATTTTTCGATTCTTTCCAGAAATTTCGGCGGGGGATATATCCTCGCTATCCCTACTTGTATATGATCCTGGATCGTAAAAGTGTCCCAAGTTGGATTGCTAGTAATTCAACACACCACCACAGACATCTGAGAATTTAGAGACTGTATTTTACTCATGGAACTAAAAAGTTACAAGCAATATAGATGCTGCACAATTTGAAGTTAACAGCCGATTCTGAGCTATAAAGTTACAACAATCAAAGGCAGATCCCGAATTAGACGTATAATACAGGATATGAATTATTAGAATAATTTTAAAACTTTAACGAAACCCTATTTTGCGGGAACCTAAACTATTTTGATATTTCAGTTCGCATCCAAACAGCTTCCAGCGTATTATCGTTCAATTCGTGAATGTGAATTTCAACATTTAGGCGATGAAGTAAGTTTGCATGAACTAAAGTCAAAACAAGTTGCTCACAGCTCGACTCTCTATACTTGGTACATGACTCGTCTACATGAGCTATGGTTTGTGGAAATTTTGCATTGCGCAACGAGTAATTATTGGAACATGCACTGCAAAAAATGGTGTTTGTGTAGTCAGAAAAAACCTATTTCGGAGAGAGTCAATTTGACTCACCATTTTTGCAGTGGCGAAATGTCTAATGTGCTTCGAGTACACAGTTTGTACAGAAGCGAATCTAGGGCTAATGCTACTTCGAGAAGAGTAACAGTAGTATAAACTTTTCCTAAGACTAATTCTAAGGATAATCGCAGCAGTGCAAAAAATGTTGAGTCAAATTGACTCTCTCCGAAACAGGCATTTCCGGACTACAAAAAACTGCGTCAAAATTCGACTCCGCCAGAGTCCAATTCGACTCAATGAATCGCTCAGTGAGCCGTATTTGACTCTGGCGGAGTTGAATTTGACTCAGCTTGTGTAGTCCGAAAAAGCCTATTTCGGAGAGAGTCAATTTGACTCACTTTTTTGCATTGAACGATGAACCTATAACCAAGCCTTGCTTAAAAAACGGCAAGAAAATTCGTCAAAACTTTGGGCCGCCCTTTGTGTGGTTTATACAGGAAAGAGTTTATTAAACGTTTTTGTTACTTTGTGGCGTATATCAACCACAGGTGCCAAGCCAGAACGTGACTGATAATTCTGAAACTACTAAAAAATTTTTTATTATTTGATATTTTTAGGAGTATTTGTGTCAAAATCACGTTCGTCTGCTTACTACAATCAACTCTGGTGTTTTACTGGTCTGTGGTACAAATGCGTTTCGTCCTGTTGTCGTTAAGCTTAATGTAAGTTGATGTCTACGCAACATTGACAATTGATTGTGTATCAGGCAAATGTTCGACACTTCGTCGCCTGACAACTTGTCGCCCAACTGTGTCCTAAAACCTATGGATAAATCTGGGCATATTCCTAAGAGTAATCCTAGCCTAAGCCTATGTATAGTAACGGGTGACGAATTGTTTGAGTTAACGAAATTTCGAATTACAAGTTGTTGGGCGACGAATTGTCGTGCGTCGAAGTGTCTTGTGTGGTACCGTATCAAGCTTGTAGTACACGGAAACATTGATTTTTGAGTTGAAATTTCAAATGATAATTGTAATGAAACGAGTAAATGTGTTTATACGTAATCTTGTCAAAACTTACCTTCGCGTCTCTATTAGTGACTAAAATACTAATTTAACCGTCAATATAAAATGCACAACACATTCGCAATAGGAATTTTAATTAGAATCTTCATTGTAATTTTGAGTGAGTTGATTTTCACCTAGAAGGAGTTAAATCACTCAGTCTGAGTTAGAACTATCAGAACTCAGAATTTTGAGTTGATTCAATTTAGTCTGAGTTAATTAATCAATTCACCCAGAGTCAACTTAACTCATAGTAAGAGTCACACCTCAACTCAGAGTGAGTTAATGTTTACTGATATTAATTGAGAAATAACCAACTCGCTAGCAGAACTGATCAATCAGCTAATTCACAGTGTAAAGTCCTCAATAAGTGGTTATACTATTTCCTTTGTTCAACGCTATGAAAATTCACTTAAAGCTTTTTTCATTTTTTCCACTCTTTAATAAGGCTTTAGACCTCTTAAGAGAATTTTTATAACGCTGGATTAAGGTTCTGAGGCCCTTAAAAGAGTTTTCATAGGCTTTATTAATGCTCTATAGAGTCATTATAGTGCTGAATTAAGGATCTAGAGCCCTTAAAAGAATTTCCATCGTGCTGGAAACAAGCTCTAGACCCCTGAAAAGAATTTTCATAGGGCTGGATTTAGATTATTATTATCATTATTATTAATTTTATTTTTATGATCATTATTATTATTATTATTATTATGTTATTATAATAAATTACTGCTCCGTACAATTGGTTTTAATTGCAGCCTTTGACTTTGGCAGTACGCGAAAAAGGCATCGATGGTGCTGCAATTTGCTCAAGACATCCTGACGAAGACGGAACCGCAGTTTGGGTTTGTAAGTTCTATAATGCATGCAGAGCGGCTTTGGGGTTGTTTTGGATTTCTTTGAATATTTCCCGTTTTGTTATCTTTTCATTTTTAATTATTGAGCGAAGCTCGGAGTTTCGCGAAGCGTTTTATGTTGTACTTGGGGGTCGATAGGTGGATGTCCGTCTGTCCGTTTGTCCGTCTGTCCGTCCGAAAAGAATCTCAGGAACGGCTGAACCGATTTTGATAAACTTTTTTTGTTTGAAAGCCAATTATTCTGGGGTGTTAACCTCGCATTGGGGTTTTAAAATTTTAAACCGTTTATTAGCGACAGGCTAATTTGCATAATTAATTAAGCCTAAATTAGGACTTTCCACAATATTTCACTAATTATTACAGTTACAAGCAATGTAATTTTAGCATTAAAGGGTTTTTGGGTGCGAGGAATCTGCGTAGACTGTTTACAAACCTCCAAAATCGATAATTGAGCAGCTAGCTAATAGATAATTTGCATATTAGCATAGTTTATAAGCCTAAATTACGACTGTTTACAATATTTCACTAATTATTAAGGTTAAAAGCAATATAATTTCAGCCTTAAAGGGTTTTTAGGTGCGAAGAATTTGAATAAATAGTTTACAAACATCCAAAACCGATAATTAAATAGTTAGCTAATAGCTAATTTGCATATTAGCTTAATTGACAAGACAAAACTAGGACTTTTTAAATTATTTCAATAATTATTAGGGTTTACTGAAGGTTTTTGGGTGCGAGGAATCTGAATAAAATGTTTACAAACTTCCAAAACCGATAATTGAATAGTTAGCTAATAGCTAATTTGCATCTTAGCTTAATTGACAGTACAAAATTAGGACTTTTGAAATTATTCCAAAAATTATTAGGGTGGCTGAAGGGTTTTTGGGTGCGCGGAATCTGAGGAAATTGCTCACAAAACCTTCAAAACCGATAGATTAATAGTTAGCTAATAACTAATTTGCATATTACCTTAATTGCTTACGTGTGTTCGAGCTTCGCTCAATAAATGTAGTCCCACTACGACTGGTTTTATTTTGTTATTATTTTCTCAGCCAGTGGAAATCCTGATAATCGATCCGCGCTATACACAGCTACAAGTACAAGCGACAACGATGCTGACGGATTGATCTATCGGCCGGCGCTGGATTCGAGATCGAACGATGACCGTCTCGGGTTTTTGCGAACGATGCCACAGAATAAATTGTGGCTTAATGGTGAGACACAACGTTTAAGTCAAGGTTGTACTCCGGGGAAGCCAGGGCCGGAGCAGGCTACGGTTGGGACCCGCCAAAATTGCGGCGGTTGGAATCCCTTACGATATTCAAAATAATTTCAATTTTTCTGTTCAATATTTTGTTCATGCGGGGGGCCATCTTTGGAGCGCCCCCTAAATGAGGGTACGGGGGTGGCGGCTCCGGCCCTGGGAGGAGCATAGAAATTTGCGTCTATAAATTGGTAACAGCATTTTCTTGAATATAAGACATATAGGTTTTAGCAACTTCAGACGCGAATTTCTGAGCGGTAGACATTTATGTCTTGAACGTTTAAGAAAGTAGGAATCTTTAAACTTCAAGGCAATTTATTTTCTAAGTAAACCACTGATATATAAACACAGAGTTCCAGCTGCAATTTTTGTTTTCCTTGGATTGACAAATGTTATAGTTTTGTTCCTTTGAGAATATTTTACTTGGCCCATATATTCAAATGCATTTAGCACCCATCATCAGTTGGCGATAGGTTTTCAAACTGGCAAACTCATGCAAAGGCACGGTTTAAAAAGTCGGCTGACAGGAATAGAATATATGTGCTTAATTTTTAAGCTCATTATTTGTTCACTCGATTGTTTACAAGACCATGCAGTAACTGGTGATAGATGCTACACACATTTGAGATTACGGACACTTATTTTTAGAACCTCAATTTGTGAACTCATTTGACACGGGCGATCAGTATATGTATTTCTTTTTCAACGAAATTGCACTTGAAAATCCTGGTTGCGGACACCGTCAAACATACGCGCGAATCGCTCGTATATGCAAGGTCCGTGCTGGTTAATAATTTTTCAATTTATCGCACAGGCGAAGCTAAAATTCTAGCTGTATAAAAATATTGTCTAACTTATTTTGATGTGAATAACTTTACTCTTCAATGAAGCGGAAGCAATTGTGGTCAGTGTTAGTTTTACGGCCATAACAGTAGGTTAAGCGTATTTCTAAGCCTGAACCTAAGCCTAAGCGTGGCAAAAGCGTATTCCTAAGCCTAAACCTAAGCCTAAGCAAAAAATTTATTCTTACATGCACGCACCTTACGGCCCATGTATAGAACAGGGCCGGATCGTTTTCCGAAGGGGCTATTATAGAGTCAGTTTAAGCTGTAGACTAATTTTTTGCTTAGCTTAGGCTTAGGCTTAGGAATATGCTTATACTACTGTTCCCGTCCTGTTCTATACATGGCCCCTTAATGGTAACATTGACCCAAAGTTGAACGGTTTTGGGCTGTTATGCTTTCCCATTCAAGGTTAACGCTTAGGCTTAGCCACGGGCTTACGTTTAATAGGTAAAGGTTTCGGCAAAGTTCTAGCTTAGGGTTACGTAAGCGTTTGTCAAAACCTAAGCCAAGACCTGAGTCTACGTCTAAGCCTACGTTTGAGCCTAAGCTTGAGCGTACTCCTAACCTGAGCGGTGTCGAGTGTGCCAGGGTCTATAATTGTTTTGAAAACACCTGATTTTAGAGCGACGCTGGCGGTGGGCATATTCTGAGATACACGTGGACATCGTTTGTCAAAGCAAGACTTAATTGTTCTTTGCCAGGAACCCATCCGTTTTATTTTAATCGTTTAGGTAAACAGACTACAATCGCTGCAAAGGCCTGGTCAGTGCCGGAGCGGGACAGCGTGGATCCGACCAAAAATTCCAGGGTGAAGGCGCCTTGCGATGATCCAAAATAGTTGTCATTGTGAATTTTTCAATTTGACATACATATCCAAGTTGAATATTAACGGCTATTTTTGTTCAAAATCTTGTTAGAACGAGCCCCCAAACGGGGGTATAGGGTTGCTGCTCCATCCCTGGGCCTGCTAGTGTTTAGGTCGCAAATGAGCAGATTCAGATCTTTATGCAAAGGAACCAGAGTCCCGACTGTGGGTGCGGGGGAGTGGGTGGGAAACCTTTACGACTACCGTTCCATCCTAATATAAGACTATATGCAGTGTTTTGTACGGTGTATTAGTTATTTATTGTACCCGGTAGATTTGTTATGGCCCCATCTGGTATGTACTAATATTTGGTATGAGTTCTGTGTGCAAGAGTTTAAACGGATAGCAACAATAACGGAAACGAAGAACGGATAAGTGAAATTGCTGAAAATATGCTTACTTTGTCCCAATACAATTGAAGTATGCAATTATTCATCGGGCTGTCTAAAATTTTACGGAAAATGTTCACAGTGCATCCGAATGGTTATTATTCTGGATATTTTGCTATTTTTAATTCAAATCAAACAATTGCAGCATAAATGCATTGAAAACTTCACTATTCTTAAGCGACTTACAGCTAATTGCGGGTATACAAATAACGAATCCGACATTTTGACACACAACCACGGACATCGATTTGTATCGAAAACGGTAACCGGGTGCACATACCTGTCCGGTTGCACATACCTGTTTGTAATTGACCACATTAGCTAAAGGAGTCTATTTACTGAGCCTAAGCCTAAAATCTAAGTAAACCAACGCTTAAACACCGAAACATTAGTTTTGGTCGTGTGATGGTAAACTTGATTCTAAAAATTATATAATTTTCTGACATTAATTTGGTATTTTTGATTAAATGTGATTAAAGCACCAGTTTTAAATTCACCGTCAAGTGTCCACTTTATTCGTTGTTAAGTTTTTAATCCGAGAATTCAATACGAATACAATCTGCAATCAGACTGAAAAATTTATAAAAGCAAAACCAAAAATTACTAAAAAATTAAAATTAAAAATATATTCGTTTTATCGAATCAAAAATTGCAAATTTAATTTCAGAAAAATATTATAATTTTTAGAATCAAGTTTACCATCACAGGTCGTAAACCTAAGCCCAAGCCTAAAGCTTCGCAGTCTTTGAAGGTCGACCAGTTTGTCCTACTTATTTGCCAGTCCTACATCGTGTTTGATTAAATAAGGTTGGTTCAAAATATAAACACTTTATTATTAATTTTAGTGTCGGTGGAAAATGTTCGACTTGGAGATGATACGTATGTTTATGCTGCGTTCACTTCAATAATGTAAGATGCAATTTATTAATGTTGTTGCGGTTTTCATAATAAAATTGAACGTCTTTATATTTTTTGTGAACTTTTCATAGCCTTGAAACTAATAACTGTTAGGGTTGCGCGAAACTCGACGTCAGGTGCCGTCCGTCACCGTGCGTCACCCGTACGCCGCCCGTCCGTCACCGGTCGTAGCATGTGTTATCGTACGTGAGTGATTTGCTTACGATACCGCACGGTGACCGTCGGGCGCCGTACGGGTGACGCGCGGTGTCGGACAGGTGACGGACGACGTGGGACGTCAACAAAAGTATAGCGGAACCCTTAGTGAATCAAGTAAAAAATCCAGTGGACGCAAAGAAACCAACCAAGTATATATTAAAATGAATTAAAATACGCAATTTGTTAGTGTGAAAAATATTGCATCCACGTTGACCAGTATATAATATTAATTATTACAGCTCAAGTGTTCCTGCAAGTGCAATTTGCGTCTTTAAGCTATCTGCAATTAACGCTGCATTCGATTTCGGTTCGTTTGCTGAACAACACGTAATCAACAGCATTTGGCGTCCTGTGCGGACAATAGACGTTCCGACACCGAGACCTGGACAGGTAAAACGGTTCGACTATTATTCTCAGAAGATTTGGGATCAGGGTCAACGAATTCATTGTAGAACTGTTTGTTTTTAAACCACAAGGGCTAGATGGGTATGTTTTAATCGTTGAGCGGATTTTTGCTAGGCACCAACAATCTATTTTACAGCAGTTTAGGCGTCGAAATTCAGCCCGTTCTCACACAGAGTATACTGTGAGCAACTATAATTGCAAAGTGTATACGTGCAATAAAAGACAACACACTGTATTAAACAATTATTACAAGTATACGCAGTACAAAATCACCACAAGAGTAAGGGCGCCTCGGACTGGAACGTTAAGCGTCTATAGCTGAGTAGTGACGGTAAACGCCTAGCACATACAAGTGCCGAATTCGAATGGCAGCTTGACATTAATATGTCTCAGATGAAACAGAAAATATTCATGCGAGAAACGGCGTTAAATTTAAACCTGGATTTTAAACTTCCGGGTTTCTTTCAAATTATAGAAATTTAATATTTTAAAAACTTTCAGTGTGTGATCAATTCTCATGACATATCACCGTCGACGCTAAATTTTATCAAATCTCATCCGTTGATTTATTCGCCAATCGCTGGAGCTGTTGTTTTTCATCGTCACGATTTGTTGCTGAGTAAACTTCAATTGGATCCAATTTCACTTCGAACAGATGCCACTGACGATACTAAAGTCGAACGCGATGTTATCGTTTATGCAGCGTCTGGTAAAATGCATCTTCCACAATATCTTGCGTACATCATGTCACAATTGTCACATGTCTGTCATGTACAGGTCAAGAAAATGAATGCTTGACGAGTATATGACAGCTTGTCATTCAGATGTACTTTACATCACTGTTGTTTTTCACGTTATTTATGGCAATCAATTCTGAACAACGCTTAAAATTTAAATAATTGTAGAAGAAACTTTTGTCAATCTTAAATATTTATATGGAATGCAAAAAAATGTAGTCAAAATTGTAAAAAACTTTACGGATTTGAAATAATTTTAAAGAATTGCAGAATATTAAGTAATGGCGAAAATTGAAAAATAATTGCAGAAGTTTAAAAACATATTGAGTAATTTAGGTAATTGCAAAAATTCGTTTAGAATTACACCACTTACGTGTACTATTAATTAAATTAAAACTTTTAGAACCGAAATTTGAAATAAAACCGCAAGCGTAAGTTTTCTTGCGTAAATGAAACCATGGGCGAATGTTTCATACATTTTAAAACGGAAATTAGTAATGCCAGAACATTGACATGCCCGTAGCCAGAGGGTGGCCACAAGATGCTCAGCTCCCTCCAGGAACAATTTTAGCCCCCGTAGAAAATATTCAACCTTGTTTTGTAAGTCATCGAAAACCCTTGTATGCCCATCCTCAAAATTGTTTAGCCCATTTAGCAAGGTGAGTGGGATACGGGCTGACAGTTACCATAAACATTCGTTATATCTTTGTATGGAACATTTTAGATATTGGAATCGTTCATAAGCTGATACATAACCCTAACAAAAATGACAAATCAAGCGACTTGATCGCTAGTTATCAACTGCCACATAAGCAACAGATTCAAGCAATGCAAATATTAAAGGTATAATCGAAAACGTTGGTTTTATAATTTTGTTTGCTGAAACATTTTGATTTTAACCGAAAAGTAGACAGGTTAAAATTGTGAACCTATTTATTGCTGCTTAAAATGAACATAAAAGTTTATTAAACCGCATAAGAAATGATTTATCAACTAATTTTGGTCGCTGCTAAATCTTTGATGTCAATATTTTTGCTGAAACGTTATGGCAAATGTGTACAACACGGATGTAACAGTAGTAGTATTAACATATTCCAAAACCTGAGCCCAAACGTAAACGTAAGTATGACCTATACCTATGACTAAGCGTAAGCAAAAAATTAGTCAAAAGATTAAGCTTACTCTATTGCAGTCCCGCAAAAACGCGTTTCGCTCCTGATGTTTACATGAGCCAACATAAAACAAGGCCTGCGCTACTTTTAAAAGTGTCGCGTTTTTTGCGAAAATTTAGGCTTACGCTTAGGCTTAGGGTTAGCAATATGCTCAAGCAATAGTTACGCCACGTAAGCCAAGGATTTTGGAATATGCCAAAGTTGCTGTTAGACCCGTAAAAGTAATCATTGGCCGATAAAAGCAGTCTAAAGCGCAAGCAATAATTGTAACTAATAGAAATACTAAAATATATATTTAGAATCATTTCGTCTACATCGCTCAAGACTCGATGGTTACTCAATTTCCAGTTGATCAATGCTATCGTTATGCATTCTGTGTTTCATGCACACGTGATCCGTATTGCAGTTGGAGCGTTTCGCAAGCTGAATGCGTCCGTAGTCACAGTTCTCACAAATATCGAAACGAGTGAGTTTCTGACAATTAAATTCTGTACGCAGCCGCATCGTCAACAATTTACTTAAAATTTACACTTTCTGGAACGAAATTATTTTAGGTTTCCAAAAATTGTTTTTTGTTTCAAAAATAATTTTTCAAATTTGACCGAATTAGGTATGTCTTTTATAGTAGAGATTATCGACATATATGTCTTGAATTCTAGGCTATTAATTCAGAGATATTTTAGAAATAAAATTTAGACATGTAAGAGTGTTGAAATTTTAAGACAATTTTTTGCGTGTTCCAATGTTTTTTTGGAAACCGTATCCACCGATCACACCATAACAAACCTTCTTTAGCAGTTCGCTTAGTAGCATCCCTCTTCTATCAACTGCGTCCGTTGAAACGGGGGGGCCCAGGTAGCCGAGCTTGATATAGAAAAATATTGCGCTCCCACCCTATTCAAGTTTAATCCGACTTGAAAATTTTCTAAAACACGAGATGGCAATCCTGAGAATTTTAGCCACCTGACGCTTTGCTAGGATATTGATTTGCGAGGGGTTTAGACAATTGAACCTTGCAGCAAATGTTGAGTTTTGAAGAATTCGCGAGCGAACCGACCGGAACGTTTGGACACAATTTTAAAATGGGTGCGTCCCATTAAAAAACTTCATTTTGTGTGCGGATTCGATAGGTCGATTCAACCGCTGGATATCATCGATCGACGCTCAATCCTCTGCATTTAAAACTAAATGAAAAAAACTGTCGCGAGCTAAGCGAGACGAGAAGATAGGCTAAATTTTAGTATTAATTTCCATTTGCAACAGTGGCATCATGCGCCTTAGTGCATGGGTGTAGACCCTATACTGCAGCGGGCAGGACACATGTAGGTCTTCCATAGCATGCTCAGCGGGCCACGACTCTGATGTCCATACCATTACAGACTATAAACACACGATAACAACGTAGCATTTTCTAAATATAGGCCCAATAATTAACTACTTATTAAATATCAAAAAACAAACCATAGTGATCTAACCTATAGAAAAAACAGCCAAAATATGCAAGGTAGGTATGTCATTATATAATGCAAAACTGATTTCATTTGAAAAAATTCGTAATTATACTAGAATCCCTATAACTGACCAACATCCAAGGTCATTGCTATAGATTTCAGTTTGGCAGGGTTTAAACTCATGTAAAAGAAAATGTTTTGACCTTTAGGATCCAAAAGAATATTCTGCTGTTAATAGTGTTTATTCGTGTCACTTCAATTTTCGAATGAAGATATATCTTTTTTATATCTATGCTTTGTAAGCGTCCTGCTGCCATTTCTATCAGTTTCCAGCTTTATTGATCCTGTTTTTCAGTATAATTGGATATTCGTTCAAAAAGCGTTGTCCTCAACGAATCGCCCGGCACCGCAAAATTGCTTACATTGGCGATATCATTCATTTCAAATGTAGCGTTGACGATAATAATTATTCAAACGAAAACCGCAACACGTCCGCAGGAGCTGTTTGGAAACGTGACGGCGAGTCAGATTTAAATTCCAATGGTCGATTTCAACTCACAGTTAAAAACGATTTGATTATATTAAATGTAAGGTGACGATTTCAGGAGCGCATACAAAGCAAACGATAAGAATATATCAGCTTGCTGAGAACACAAAGAAAATTACTTTTTACTTGCTTTATATAGACCGCCTGGATCCTTGATTGCCAAAACATTTCTTTACACGAAACCAGAATTTTGACTACACTTTTGAACGGTTTCAATCGTTTTCATTTGGGCTTTTTGTTCTGTGCAGGTTTAGCCGAAATTATATATGACCGGTTTTGCGCAATGCACATAAAAGTTAGTGAATGCACATCAATCTGTATGCAAATTTTCGTTTCACAGAACAATCATTGTTTTGTTGTAAGAAAATAATGTAAACAAAATAATGCTGGAACGTTGCCCAAAATACGTATGTGGGGCATTCCAGCGTTAATGATGACGATTTTTTAATGGAGAAACTTTTAACAACAACTTTTATCTTTTACATTTATGCGATCGCTGCAGCAAAGTATTCTTTATGATTAATTTTAGGTTACCGCATCCGATACAGGAGTATACGAATGCTTGCTACAAGGCCAACCTGTTGCCAGTTACAGCCTTGTTGTTGATAGCAGTGAGTATACAGATTTCGTCCAAAGTTACTTTCAATGGCGTAACCGTAGTATAAGCATATTCCTAAGCTTGAGTCTCAGTGTAAGGATAAGCCTCCTAACTAAGCCTAAGCCTATTCAAATATTAGTCTGCCTATATTTCAATAAAACATAGTAAGATTTTTCAGACAGTCAGTTGAAGCAGTAAAAATAGGTAAACTTAAAGTTTCACACAAACGTTGTATTAAGTGAAGCTCTACAACCCTCAAAGTTTTCTAGTTTACGTTTTCAGTTCTCAATCTATTAGTAAATGCCATTCACCCACTGTGGCTCAAACAGTAATGCTTTTAGACGCTGACTGTAAATAGTAAATTTGTTCATACGTACAAGCCTTTGCTCGTATATTGATGATACATGCTACACACTCCTGAGAATACGAGTCTTAAGCATATAAGTCAAATTGTAAGCTTGTTTTAATAAAACCAAGAGTGGATGATCACTCTAACAAGAGTGTGCAACTGGGTACATTCTGTGTATTAAAGAATGTACCCGGCACGCGTTGCGTTTTTGGCCAACCCCCCTCATTTTGGGGGGGGGGGGGTCAATTTTACGTTCTTTTTACACGTGTATCCGCCAGCCAACACCGAAAATATAATCGGACCACAATTTTGTATATACATTAGCGCACGAATTTCAACATCGATGGAGATTTTGACCCCCCCCACAAATAGGGGGGTATGCGAACAATGCAACGCGCGCTGGGTAGATATTTTTCTACTTAGAATGTACCCAGTTGAATACTCTTGTTAAAGGGTATCATGCACTCTTGATAAAACCGATCGCTTTTTATTCTCTTAATAGATATATTTGGGTTAGCAAATCTGTATTTTCATACAAATATATTGTTTCAGCTCATTGTGTTGGCGCTCAGTTGTCGCATCCGTATCATATGTTTTATCGTGATTTTTGTCGCGAATTTCAAGATTATAAGAATACTGTTCGGGAATGGCGGATGTGGTACGATGAGCAGGTAAGCATTTTTAGTAATTTAATATTTGCAGTATAAATAAAATAACTACTCTTGAACTTTAAGCGAATTCAACATTAGCTTATTTGATTTTAGTTACGGCATTTATGAGCGCAGCCAGCAGTGCCGGAGACAGTTAGTTCTCAAATATTTTGTTTACAATCTTGTTAGGGTGAAGTCTCTGTTCGGGGAGTGGGTCTTCCAAATGAAGGGGTGTTTACAATCTTGTTAGGGTGAAGACTCTGTTCGGGGTGTGGGTCTTCCAAATGAAGGGGGGTGGCTGCTCCGGCCCTGGTTAGACAGAATTTTATTTCAGGTTGGTTTAATCTTATTTTTACTGCCGAATTTAGAATTTCATTTTGAAGTCTGTTAGGAATGTTCTGTTTCTTACTTCGTCATAAATTTCGAGCAGAAATATATCCTCGTTATCGTTAGCGTTGTATACGTTATTAATGGCATAGCCAAATTTTTGCTGTATCCGGCTATAGCAATTTTCAATTGGTTACAATAAATACCATTAATATTCATATACAAACATACATGTTTTTTAATCTCTTCTTTTAACCTTTTTCGGGTTAAGCCCTATTCACACGTGCAATTTTTTGCTGCGAGAACTTACATCTGCAACTTGTACTTGCAAGTTTTGTCTAAAACCCGTTCGGAAAACTGGCAGCTGCAAATAATTCATAAAAAATCATAACCAGGAATTTACTTCACATGTGTGAACAACCATACAAGATCACTGAATTCGTTGCAGCCGCTTTCTCATTCGCTAATGGAAAAATGCAAGTTCTATTTGCAATTTGCAGCTGCAAGTTCCGCTGAAAAAACTTGCACTTATGAATAGGGTTTTGATCATTGGTTGGTACCCAAAACATTTCAACACATGTCTCTGCCCCTTGACCAAGTAACAAACGAAGCTTAAAATTAATAACGTGATACCAAACAGATTATAAGGGAGCAAAAGGGATGGCCTAGGCCGCAGTGAATATTTTGCCCCCTCTAAAAAAGTTTCAACCTTGCCTATAAGGCAACGAAAACCCTTGTATGCCCCTCGTGAAAATTTTTTTAGAATATTTTTACCCCATACAAGGTGAACTGGCTACTAGCCTCATGTAGAGATGCCACAATATATGGGATAAACATATATTGACACATAACTTTTTAATTCTGCTTACAAAATTTCCGCAAGGGTGGGTGACGATGTCTTTGGAAAGGGCGACGCTCCCCCTGAGTTACGGCCCTGCTGCTCAAAATGTTTACTTCACTTTATAGAACGCGTGTCAGCGACAAAAACACAACCGCGGACAACCATCAACAACGCAGTCCGAATTGTTACCAAAGACACCAGCAACAACAACAACTTCGCCAAACCAAAGAAAACCAACGCTGAAACCAGTCAAAAACTCGTGGACCAATGGAAGTAGTAATCCGTCATCGCTTTTCTATTTTCATCGACGGTACTCGAATACCCGGTATCGTGAGTTGAAACCGGAAACTATTGTTCGTACGTAAAATTTAATACTGTTTTTAGCAGGGTGCATTATGATACAGGTTTGTGTGTTTATTGCTTTTGAATTTATCACGGATCTGGTTATTTTTAACATTAAAATAAATTTTTCTAAAATCTTCCGTTTCTATTTTATAAGCGGTCTTCTTGGCCCGTATATATTCTCAAATGTGTGTAGCACCTATCATCGGTTAATGACCGGAAGCTTTCGAACCGGTAATAATGAAGTTCGAAACTGAGTACAGTTTTTAGATTTCAGTTTTACTACTGCTGTGCTAATTTTGAGAAACGCAATTGCCTCAGTTGTCAGTCTGACAAACTATTGCTAACTGGTAATAGGTGCTATACGCATTGGAGAAAATGGACATTTGTTGGAATAAGATTAGACTATGCCGTTAATAAGCAGATGACAGAACATGCAATTCGTGTAACAGAACTTTATACTGTGCTCTGTTTAGGAATATAGATTTCGGGAACCAGACAAGTGAACGAACTCCCACAAAAACTTTATTTAAATTCCTTATAATATTGTGAAACTACATTATACAGGGTCCACAATAAGGAGTGACAACACAGTGGTGGAAAATTGAAACTGAATATAATGGGGAGTTTCTCTTGTGACAAATTTTGTCAAAAATTTTAACATTCAGTTTACAAACTGAAATAAAATATTTTATAAATTTATTTAATTTGTCGGAATGACTGGAAATTTTCCCCCAAAGTGTCGCTTCTTATTGTGGACCATGCATTATTAAATGGTATATTTTTGTTTAAAAAAATGCCAAATTTCAGGTAAGCATACCGTAAGCCTAGATTTAGGTCTCAATTGTCAAGCCCAATGTATAGAACAGGGACATAACAGTAGTATAACCATATTACTAAGCCTACGCCTACGCCTTATCCTAAGCGTAGCGTAAAAATGAGCTTTCACCTAAGCCTAAGCTTAAAGCTTAATCCTAAACCTAAACAAAGAAAATTTGTATTAAGCTGCTGCTAACATTATTGCAGTTCCGCAGAAAAACGTTCTGCCCCTGATCTTTACGAGGGCCTTTGTCAAAATGACATCTTGGTTGACCAGTTTAGCGGTCAGTTTTGCAAACAAAAACGACTGTGTATTTTTATCTGATCGTCTCAAAGTTGCAAATTTCAGCCCATGTAAAAGGATCAGGATCGGATCGTATTTCCGCAGGACTGTAATAGAGTAAGCTTACATTTTAGACTATTTTTTGCCTAGCTTAGGCTTATAAGCTTAGGCTCAGGTACAGGCTTAATCTTGCGCTTTGCTCTAGACTTATGTTTAGGAATATGCTTATACTGCTGTTACGGCTCCGTTATGTACCTTGGCTCAGAATTCTCATCATGTTCCGCCAAGGTTATATCCGCGGCTGAATATGTGAGTCTTAAAATGAAAATTCTCATCATGTTCCGCCAAGGTTATATCCGCGGCTGAATATGTGAGTCTTAAAATGAAAATTCTCATCATGTTCCGCCAAGGTTATATCCGCGGCTGAATATGTGAGTCTTAAAATGAAAATTCTCATCATGTTCCGCCAAGGTTATATCCGCGGCTGAATATGTGAGTCTTAAAATGAAAATTCTCATCATGTTCCGCCAAGGTTATATCCGCGGCTGAATATGTGAGTCTTAAAATGAAAATTCTCATCATGTTCCGCCAAGGTTATATCCGCGGCTGAATATGTGAGTCTTAAAATGAAAATACTCATCATGTTCCGCCAAGGTTATATCCGCGGCTGAATATGTGAGTCTTAAAATGAAAATTCTCATCATGTTCCGCCAAGGTTATATCCGCGGCTGAATATGTGAGTCTTAAAATGAAAATTCTCATCATGTTCCGCCAAGGTTATATCCGCGGCTGAATATGTGAGTCTTAAAATGAAAATTCTCATCATGTTCCGCCAAGGTTATATCCGCGGCTGAATAGGTGAGTCTTAAAATGAACTGGTACTCGTACACTTTGCGCCAAGAAGCACAAACTAAAGCATATAAGCCTAAGCATAGTAAGTTATATGCCAAAATCAGAAAATTTTGAAAACTTGCAGGGAAACTGTTTTAAAAACCCATTCAATTTAATTTGTTTTCTGTATGACCGTTGACACATTCTGGTGATTTTGTTCGTATATAATAATTGGCACCAGTTTTTTGTTTTAACTGTTTATTAATGTTTTTATAGTATTTAATAAACTGCTTTTCGTTAGCCTTGACTTGCAGTGTTTGAGAAAAATATAAAATATGACGAAATTTGAAGTTTTGGCCCATCTAAAAATCAGAGGCGGAACGATTTTCTGTAGGATGAGCTTTAGTGTAATTTTTTGCATGATCATTTTAAAAATGTCTACTGCAGTTGCATAACTAGGTTTGCGTGTGGCCGAATATAGTATGATACAAACAGACCTATACCGTTAAGACTATCATATGATATTACAAGACAATATAAATAACAATACTAATAATATGGCGGGAAATATAAATTTTGACAGGAAAATTATATTTTTGGCGGGAAAATTCAAATTTTGGTGGGAAATTAAAATCTTGGGGGAAATTCCAAGTTATGCGTTTAAAATTCAACTTTTGGCCGGAAAATTAAAATTTTGGCGGAAATATTCAAATTTTGGTGGATTGTCTTATGACGTGTTAAACTACGTGATGGAATATCATATGATACTCCAAATTCGTTTTGCTGCATATCATCATATATGCTGTTAATTTGAAATACCATATCATATTCAGCAACATGTCTGATTGACTCACGTGACATTCGCCCGCATTAGGCTTACAAACAAACTCATTCTTGCGCTTAGGCTTAGGCTTAGCAATAAGCTTATAATACTGTTCCGCCCTTGTTCTTTACATTGGCCAAAGTTTTAAAGTGGCTTCCGGAAAAAATTATCGCTTAAACTGTTATTTATGTTTACCGCATCCCTAAACTTACAAAATGTTTGACCAGTAGAACTTAACTTAAGCTGTTACTGTGTACTTGCTTGTTAGCCAGAATTTTGTTTATGAAAACATTACACTGGTTATCGAAAATCTGCAAGCTGTATCGACCGGTATATAATTTGAAAAACTTTTTGACAAAAAAAAATTTGGAAGATATGAATTACGAACATACACCAATTATATCTCAATGCCAATGCGATTCAAACGTACTGATGTTTAGCAAATTCTTTTACATGGATTTTGGGCCACTTTATTTTGTAGTAAAAATAATGTTTTGAAATTTTCACGTATACTTGTGTTAAATCATACGGTAAAGGCAAACTTCCAATTGAGGGGACCGCAACTTTGACCCCACCGGACGAAACAACTTGGTGAGCAAAAGGAACGAGATACCAGATACAGTTTTCGATTAAATCATAT
This sequence comes from Enoplolaimus lenunculus, assembly GCA_030248215.1. Taxonomy (NCBI): domain Eukaryota; kingdom Metazoa; phylum Nematoda; class Enoplea; order Enoplida; family Thoracostomopsidae; genus Enoplolaimus; species Enoplolaimus lenunculus. Next base: position 74,826 of record JASANG010000447.1, read on the forward strand.
TAGCAAATCCAATTGCATACTTACTGAATTAAATCAGCTCAGAGTAAGTTAACGTTTACTGTTATTAACTCAGAGATAACCAGGAGTAAAACCATCTCTGTGAATTGATTAATCGACTCATCGGAATTTACGGTGTTTATAATTGTTCGACATCAGTCGTTTTTATCTTAAAAAATTGATAGCTGAAAATCAATTTTCTTACAGATAATTGCTTGAAAAGTAGTTTTTAAAGGTATACAGCAAGATATTTTATGTCATATTTATTACTGCGTCAAAAGTAAAACAAATTTATCATTGTAAAAATATTGCTGATGTAGGATATGCGTTGTCTTCATTACTTTACACCATAGCGACCTCAAAAAGACTACAATTCATATATATTGCGTAACCGATAAGGTAATACGTCTGCTATCATTCGATGTTGTACCCGAACAAATTTGGTCTAATTCCTCAAGCTTCCTGGCTCTAGTCAAGCCACACTGATCCAGCTTAGTATTTCATGACGTTGTCCATCACATGTTTCTCCTGTTCGTGATTGTATAGAGATTAAGCAAATCTGTGAAATTTCGTAACACAAAAAGTATCCTTCACCGTTGGAAAATTGTGGATCCGCAACTGCCAAAAAACAACTACAAATCGTACAACGCAACGGATATCGTAATATGTCTTGCATCATTCGACAGTGTACGCGAACAACTATTACCCAATTGCTCATGCTCGCTGGCGTTGGTCAACCCACACTGTTCCAGCTCAAGTGTTTCGTGGACTCCTCCATCGTTCGCCGCCTCTGTTTCTTCTCGATTTTCTTCCGTAATCCCAATAGTGCTTCTTGAATTTGCCGTATCCGCACGGCTACTTCGTATATTGCTCGCATCTGAAGTTGTCCCGTCATCAGATCGAGCTCCTACCGCGGATTTATTTTGCCGTCGCTTGCTAGCTGCCGACGAAAATAGCCGTTGTGATGTTAAGCTTGAAATCATTTCAATTTGTGTCGGCAGCGTTTCGAGTCGTTCGAAAAGTTTCCGCCTCCGAGGCGATAAGCTGCGTTTTGGATCTGGTGTCCTTTGGTCTTCGGCTGCATTCCCATTTTCGTCAAAATACGGTAACAGTCCAAATCGGCGAACAGTTATCGTCCGTTCATCAAGCGATTGTTGTCGTTCAACTTGGAGACGTTGTTGCTGAAGTGGTTTCGGTTGAGTTTGCGCCGATTGCAAATGACGGCGGCGTCCCGCGTGCCCTCCACTGCCAACGCCACCGTTTCGAACAGCGGAATGATGACTAAATTTTCGAGTTGTCATACCAGTTGCCGACGATCCTCTCCGGTGCGGCTGGAGGCGACAAATTGTCGACAACAAAGCCGGCATTTCAACCCGACGGTCACAGAAGATTGTTGCCCAAAACGCAGCACGAAAGCGTTTGTTGAGTAAGTTGTACAGAACAGGGTTGATTGCGCCGTTGGCGTAGTAAAAGTAGCCTGGAAAATAGGTTTCCTACAACTTTGTGCTTATGTAACAAACGGTTGGATCCGGTTGTCATAAAAAATATATATAAATATATACACATATATATCTAGAGACCTACACTGCAAAAATGGTGAGTTAAATTGACTCTCTCCGAAACTGGCTTTTCGGGACTACACAATCTGAGTCAAACTCGACTCTGCCAGAGTCAAACGTGAGACTCAGTGAGTCGAAATTAATAACTCTGGCGGAGTCGAATTTGACTTATTTTGTGTAATTGCGTAGAGCCTATTTCGGAGAGAAACAATTTGACTTACCATTTTTTACAGTTTATATATTATTGTTAATTTATTTCCCAATCGGTGAGAAAAACCATATAGCTTTAAAGTTATATCGCTCACAAAACAATTTAAACAGCTTTAAGGCTATATGATTTTTTCTCACCGCTAAGCTGGTGTAAAGGATAACTAAGCTAGGTAGGTAAGCTCAGATCTTTCCAGCGAGCGATCATGGATCGGCCCCATGTAATAGTAAAATTCTTAAGTTTTAATACGATTTCGACCATTTCTGAGAAACTGTTATACTCGACGTATCAAAAAGCGCTTCACCTTATATTTCTTATCTTTATGATTTGTCTAAACTGTCCCCCCGTCAGAAACAGTTGGCAGTTTTGAGTCACTCATGATTTTTACTTGCAATTTATACAAAACGATGAGCACAGTTTACTATTTGCTCCTATAGACATCGTACCAGAAATATAATAAACAAAGTTGAAAAAGTGTTGGACAAACGTTGATTGGCCAAAATTGACGTGAAGGATCATCAGTCGTTGGATGTGAAACGGCAGCCAACAAATGAAAAATACCCAAACAACCACCACTGAAACAAAACAAAGCAAACACGATTAGATCCGCAGCGGAGCAAAGAATTTATCTCGGTAGGATACAAGATTGTTTAAAATGATGTTTTTTGGCCTCTTTGATTTTAAAGGTTTATTCTATAAGGCCTATTAAAAGTGCTTTTTTCTGTCGTTGCGAGAATTTCCGGCAGGGATATAATCCCTATTCCTTCTTTGGATACACACTTGTTTTGGACTTGATTTACTGATGAATAATTCTTATTAATGAGTAAAGTAGCAGCATACATTTCAAAAAGCTGTAACAGAAAGCAGACAACCAAACCCGTAGCGCGGACCTGTAGAGTGGGGGCGGCCAGGGTGAGCTCAGCTTTTTCCTGGAACAATTTGCTCGGTCTAGAAAATTTTAACCCTCTGATTGTAAATCATCGAAAATTCTTGTATGCCTCTGATAAACATTTTTGGCCACCTAGCAAGGTGAGCCGGCTACACGGTTGCCATAGTCTCTTGAATATACAAGGGAAACGTATCAGAGTTCGGGTATGCAGGCCTGAAAATGGCATACAAACGGGGATACTTACCGCTGTACATGGTGTCGAACAAAATTCGTCAAGGATGGTTGACGCCCCATTGGCTCTCGTATACTTAAACAGCACCAGGAGGATGACGTCACCGACAAAACTTACACAACATACGCGTCACAGATCGTCGAGCGCGATACTGATTTTTCTTTTCGTCTTCTTTACTGAATCCAATTTTCAACTGGCTGATACCGTAAATCGCTCCGTGTGTCGACGTCTTGCTCATGACGTACCAAATGTGAACAAACAACGCCAGCATAATACTGAACGGAACGGCGAAAAAACACCAAAAACACAAATGAACCAGGATTACACGAGCGCTGCTGGCATAGACGTCCATTGAGCAGATTTCGGTTCCTTAAATATTCGACCAACGTTACTTTGGCCAATGTGAAGAACAGGGGCGGAACAGTATTATAAGCATATTCCTAAGCGTAAGTCTAAGCCAAAACCTAGACCTAAACGTAACAATGAGCATATTCTTAAGTCTAAGCCTAAACCAAGCATAAAATTAGTCTAAAGCTTAAGCTTACTCTATTGCAGTACCACAGAAAAACGTTCCTCCCCTGATCATGACATGGACCGCTACTTTTACGGCCGTATAATTAATACAAAGGCCGTATAGTTGATACTTGAATATCGTTTACTGCCTGATTTTAACAATCAGCACCAGTACCACAGGTGTCATTTTCCATGGTACAGTTTAGATACGACCAAGTTTTTACAGTAATCATTCAAGTTAACAAATTATTACCGTTATAAGTCATATTTTCTGTATCACTGATATTTCACTATCATCGTAAAGCCTAAAACTCAAACCTAAAGCCAAGAGGAGCGCCACAGCCTGGCTACCACTTTGTTCAGTGTCACCGTTCTATGAATGAGCCAATGAGATTACAACGAAATCTCCGTTCTATAAATGAGCCAATGAGATTACAGCGAAATTTCCGTTCTATAAATGAGCCAATGAGATTACAACGAAATCTCCGTTCTATAAATGAGCCAATTAGATTACAGCGAAATACCTACCAGGTATATCGCCATTCGCCAATAAATATCCTCCTGTATCGGTGTAATTTTGCGGCGCTGGCAACCGGTTAATGGTAAGATAGTACGTGAGTGGACTCGCGCACAACGTTGCAGCGATCCAAATTGCGACAAGAATTTTCATGATACGACTTTGTTTTGAGTAAGTTTTGATTTTGAACGGATAACAAATTGCCAGCCAGCGTTCAACTGAAATATTTCAAAGGGCTTATGGGGAAATATGTTCCAGCGACGTTTCTGGAGACGAGAAAAAAAGCCACTTCTATATGATATAGAATGACCTGCTTTAGTACACAGTGCCTCCTCGCAGGACTAGGGTTAAGTTTATAGTTGAGAAACGGCTTACCCAAGTGTACGTGTTTGCCTAAGCCTTTTATTAAGCCATAGCCTAAGCCTAAAAGCATAAACACTTTAAATCCGTAGGGATTTGTATAAGAGCCGAGTGTCCGTTGATTTTAGAAACCAAATTTATTTTGTCGCTGAGGGAATTAGCCCCACTGGTCTACCTGTTTACTGTAGTGATCCGAATAAGAGGGGACTGTTATTTATTTGGTATCTTCAGAGGATAGGGCCCTGTTATTCGGCTACGGACTGTTATTTATTTTTAATCCGCCCTCCGCTTGCATTCGTTACTGTAATATATTGCAACGATCCTTTGAATTAAACGTTTATTTGTCTTAAACCAAACGCTTGAGCGATATTTTAAGGTTATACTTAGGAATGGTACTGTCAAAACTTAAGTATGCTTCAAAGTTTCGAACTCAACTTTATGTAGTCCTATTTATGTATCGCAATTAGGAATAATTGACATTTATGGGTTCTAATGAGGGTTTAAGTACTTCTACTGATATGGACTCACAATTTGGGACCACCCTCTTATTATCCCACCTCTTATTCTGGTCACTATAGTACATATGTAGGCTGGTGGGCTGATTGCGATATTTTTTGCCGGAGTCACAGCCACACATTTTCCTCAGCCCAAACTTTGCGCCTAACAAATTTGGGCCAACAACCATCAGTCCAATTTTTCCCTTTACCTAATAATGGGCTGTGGAAAAATGCAAGGCGGTGACAGCGAATAATGAGGATTAAGAAGTAAAATTATTTACTAATATTTATGAAACTGAAAAAATTGTATTGTCTCTACCGGAAAAGGCGAATATTGTCATCACTGAAGCATAGCTTGTAGTTTCAGATATGAATCCGCGTATTTTGCAGAAAAACAAAGGTTGCTGATACGGATATAGCAACGTAATCGACGAGTAAAGCTCTAAAGGCAATCCTGAAAATTGAATGATTCGCGAAATATAATTTAATTTGGTTTTAAGATGTGTTATATGTGTATAATAATATGTAAAATTAATAATAATAATAATTGCAATTATATTATTAGTAATTTTAATAATGACGATGATAATATTAATAATAATATTAAAAATAATAAAAATGATAATAATTATAATAATAATAATAAAATAATAGTAATAATAACAATAACAATAATAATAATAATAGTAATAATAATAATAACAATAATAATAATAATAATGTTGACTTTGGTCCTGCAAAAGGCATTGTAGCAAATTTGGCATTTCAAACAGTGAGAATTAAATCGAACACACCTTATAGATTTGCTAAATTTTAAGGTAGATTTGAAACGTAGACTCGCAAACAACAGCTTTTCGAGCTGAGTTTGGTTTAAAGTTTCAACCAATGTTACTTTTAGCGTGGCAATATTCGCCTAGACTTATACCTCTAAGCCTAAACTTAAGACCCATGCAACAGTGTATTAAGCATAAGTGTAAAACTATACGCCTAAGCCTAAAAACAAACCTAAGCCTAATGTTCAAATTTGTATATTAAATACTAACCATACTCTATCCTATTATCATTTGCGCAAATTTGTGAGTTTCTTAAGAATAAAATTTGCCAAAATTTCTACATTTAACGAGCGTCTAAACTGTTGGTACAGGCCTGTAGCCAGCTCACCTTGCTATGATGGCTAAAAATTTTCAAGACCAGCATACAAGGGATTTCGATGACTTTAAGGCAAGATTGAAAATTTTTTGCGGTGCCAAAATTTTTCCAGGGGCTGCTGAACCGTCTGACGGACCTCTGGCTACGGGCCCGTGTTTATAGCAGCCGAACTGTGAAAATAGAAACCAACAACAAAACTTACCAAGAACAATGCATAGTAAATCAGACACCGACAGACTGAAAAGGTAATAGTTTGCAGCTGTGTGAAGCGTTTTGTTTTTCAATATCACAATGCAAGTACACAAATTACCGAATGTACCAAATACCAAGATTGCGCTAAAATATTGAAAAGCCACCGTAAAATAACTGGCCCATGTATAGAACAGGGTCGCACAGTTTTCCGGCGGGGTTTAATAGAGTCAGTTTAAGCTTTAGATTAACTTTTTTGCTTATGCTTAGGCTTAGGCTTAGGCTTAAAAATATGCTTGTACTACTATTGCGACCCTGTTCTATACATGGTCCAACCAATTAATACTCTCCGTAAAGGCTGTGTAAGCCATGACTTAAGGTGGTGCTATACTTGTCGTGCGGCACCATCCGTCATCATTCAGCGCCGTCCGTAACCGTATATCACCAGCCGGCGCCTACTGTCATCGTCCCGCGCCGTGCGTCAGAGTCCGTAACCATATGCTATCGTACATGAGTAATTCGAGCACGATATCGCATGATGACGCACGGTGACGCACGGTGCCGGACGACATCAAAAGTATAGCGCTATCTTAACGAGATTAATTTATAACTTTGAATCTAACGAAAAAAACCTGAAATTAATTACGGTAGTTGTGCGTTGTGCGAAATGGAATTGTGTAAAAAAGGCACCCAGTCGAACGCAAGCGACAAGTCAAACGCAATTTTAGTGCTAAATTTTAGAAATTATAAATTTTCTTTTTGGTCTTATGGTCAGTAGCAATGGCTCGCTTTACACCCTTAAACATGACAACATTCGGCATGCTGTTTTACTTACATGAAAAGTTGCATAACTTTGGCTTAGGTTTTTATTCCATTACATTTTAAGTAGGGTTAATGGGTTTTACCAAAAGTGGATAATATCTATTTAAAAAGATTGTGCAACTGGGTATATTCTGTGCAGAAAACAATGTACCCGGCACGCGTTGCGTTTTTACCCTACCCACCTTTTATTTCGAGGGGGGTACAACCGGTGCGAACCATGGCACGTTATGTATGCTGCGTCAAACGTGCTCTCCTTAGAGTTTAATTTAGGGGAAATCATGTGATCGCGACTCCCCTGTGAACAAAGGGGAGTCGGCCTAAAACGCAACGCCCGGTGGTACATTTTGCACCATATATACGAGACCTCAAGAGTTGTACGCTCTTGTCATTATATACACTCTTGGTTTTAGCAAGGGTGCATGATACAAGTGCATGCAACTGACGGGGTTCCGCATGGTGCAACAAGTACCCGGCACATGTTGCATTTGTGGTTGACCCTTCTCATTCAGAGGGGATATAACCTGTGCGAACGATGGTACTTTTTGTATCCTGTATCAAAAATGCTCCGCTTATATAGTTTAATGAATGGTTATTGCATGTTACAGACAACCCCCTCTAAATACGGGGATCGGACAAAAACGCAATGCCCTGTGCTACATTTTGTACCATGCGGAACCCGAAGAGTTGCACACTCTTGTATCATTCACCCTTGGATTTACTTATTTATAACTATTTCACAAGATGTTAATTATACTGTTGTGTACAGTGCCGGAGCGTACAGAGGTGATGGCTCATCCCAAACTTCAAAGTGGAGTCCCCTAAACTATCAAGCGAAGCGAGCGAGACGCCAGACGCATTTTATAACTTCATCGGGTTTTTGGTTTCAACCAGTTTACGGTGGGGTGCCCCATTAGGGTTGGAACGTCCCTCAGGCCCTGGCTGTGTACCTGTAAATGATTGACGTCCACATCATAAACTGTTTGTCAAGGCATGGCGGTCCAAGTAATTTAAGTACAAAATCAGATAAATTCGTTGATACTGGAATGTGCAGTGTGCAATTGTTTGCTCCCATTTTGAGCCTGATTGAGCACAGGAACACAGAATTAGAATTAAATAAAGGTATGAAAATAGGTAAAAAAATAGTAATTGGTACAGGCTTCGATCTGGTTATTTTAATTTTAGATTTGTCATTTACTAAGCGTTTAATATGGTATTTCTGACGGCTGAATTAAATGAAATTATACAATTCTAAAAAATGTAAGAGTTGCGCTGTACTACTTTTTTGACGTGCGGCGCTGTGCGTTACCGTGCGGTACCTTACGCAAATAACTCACGTACGATAGCGTATGGTGACGGACGGCTGGGGACGGCGCCGTACGGGTGACGGACGGCTACGGACGGCGCCGTACGGGTGACGGACGGCTACGGACGGCGCCGTACGGGTGACGGACGGCTACGGACGGCGCCGTACGGGTGACGGGCAGCTACGGACGGCGCCGTACGGGTGACGGACGGCGCCGGACGTCAAGTATAGCGCAACCCTAAACCGGTAATGTATAGAAGTTTCAAAAACTAGTTTGTGAAGAGATATTACTTACAAATGTCATGTTAACTTCTAGAGTTTAATTAGGGCTCAAGAAATATTTTCAAAGTAGATTAGCACCTTGCCCATCTCAAACAGTAGCGTACTCTTGTATCATGCACTGGTGATAATATTTATTCAAGAAAGAGTTAAGCCATATTCACACGTGAAAGTTTTTGCTGCAAAACTTACACCCGTAAATAGGGCATAAATAAAACTTTCAATAATACTACCTTTAAGCATCTTATGATGCTTTTTATACAATTTAACTGTTTCGCATAGTTCCTTTACGTGAAACTTCTTGCAAACCCTTTGAAATATTTATTTTTTTAATGCTTAGCAATGCTTTAGGGAACTGATTAACGTTTTCAATTCAAAATCGTTTGCTTTAGAACGAACGAGTACACTTTATTCGTTCAAGCGATATTTCACTAACTTTTAGAAACAACTTTAGAATAGACTAAGGCTCACGGTTTTGGCCAATGTTACTTATAGGACCGTAACAGTAGATTAAGCGTATATATTCCTAACCGTAAAGCCTAAGTCTAAGCGTCAAGAAAAGTGTATTACTAAGTCTAAGCGTCGAAAAAATGTATTTCTAAGCACAAGAATAAGTCTAAGCCAAAGCTTAAGCGTAGAACGTGTATTGCAAAGAAAAAGCGGCGAGAAAAGTGTGTTTCTAAGTCTAAACCTAAGCCTAAGCCCAAGCAAAAAATGTTGTCTAGAATCTTAGCCTACTCTTTTACAGACTCAAAATAGTCGGGCGGTCTTTAAAGTAACATGGGCTATGATTTTCAACGCTGTACCTAAATCTACCATTATTCAGGTATTTGTTGAAGTGAACGTTTGTTGAAAAAATTCTAAATCTATTACATCACAGGCATATTTGCCATGTGGAGGTCGGCAAAATTTCAGGGGTGGCTCTTGACAGGGGGCTTTCTTTTCTTGACAATGGGCAACGGTGATTAAATTTTTTACAACGCAAGTTTATTGTGGAAGATGTGTATCATTCCTACACACAAATGAATTGTGTGTGTCATTTAAGAAATATTGTCTGAATTTTAAACCAATTATGTTTTAATACCGAATCCAAACATATTGTCTTGCATTCGAGACTTTTATTTCAGAAATTTTGCACAGATATGGGTCGGGAAATCTTCACGCTTAAAGTATGCAATTTTCGGCTTTGTTTCGCTAACGATTAAAGGCACACGTTTTTAAACAGAATACAAATTGTAAGTATGTGAGACATACTTGTCCTTGTGCATATGCAATAAATGCAGTGCACATTGTGGTGTACGGTCGACATATATAGTCGACGAAAAATGCAGTTGGACAGGCGGGCTACGTGGCGCAGTGGTAGAGTGCTCGCTTATGGATCGCTCTAGCCCGCTTTTCCAGCTGCTTAGTAAAAAAAAGGTCTGATGTCCTTGATTCCTAAACAGAATACAAATATGTCTGAAATAAGAGATAGGTTTTGCTAACTTCACAGACATGTGTATCAATCTTAAAACAAAGATTTGCCAGAGATACAAACGAAGTTAAAAACATCAACCAAATTTCATAATTCTACAAACTACGATACGTCTAAAATGATAATTTAGGTTGGGGGAAGCTTTAGATCAACCTGAAATATTTTTGAAATTCGATTATTTATATACACTCTTATAAGAATATCAACAGAGCAACTCGTTTACATATATCGAATTTCAAAACGACGTCTTTTTAAAATGAAGGTAACCCATTTCGGGCGAAACAAAGGTTGGGCGTGGTCCTGCCTCGACAACTCTTGGGGTCGGGACATTAGGTCTCCACACTGGCTACTCGCCTGCTGCTACACATATGTCCCGCATACCATAATTCGCTATACCCCGTTGGCCTAAAACCTCCCGGTACCGGCATGGCAAGCAGTTTTGATGCGAGTCTAACTCAATAATGAAATAGTAATGCTCTAAAACATTTAAGTTAAAAACAGGTTCCTACAGTCAGCTGGTCTTCGGCCCGTAGCTAAGCGGGGCAAGGGGATGGGTCAGCCCCCCGAGAAAAATTTTGTCCCCCTATAAAATTTTCAAGCTTGCTTGTAAATCAACGAAAACCCGTGTATGCCCTCTAAGAAAACTTTTTAGCCCCCACAACAAGGTGTGCTGGCTACTGGACTGGCTGGTCTATAATTTCAGCGTAATTTAAATTTGTTTAATTTGTTTAATTTGTTAGCGCAGACATAACGGTTGAATAAAACTTAGTGAAATAGGTATATTTAAGATAGTTGTCCAATGATTACATAGCTAGACTTGTAAGTGCAATTCTTATTCAAAGCTGTTTTTCTTCGATATTTCTTCGTGATCAACGTTGAAATAGAGCCAATCAAAAAATTTTGGTTAATCTCGAGTTTGGGTGGCCATATACTTGTCGCGCAGTGCCGTCCGGCGCACACCAAAAACTTTTTACTTACAAATTGATATGCTATACTTTGCGTGAAAAGACGTGCGTTGTGGTACTGCTCGGAACAGCACCGAACGTCGACGGACGGTAACGGACGGAGTGGACGGTAACGGACGGGGCGGACGGTAACGGACGGGGCGGACGGTAACGGACGGAGTGGACGGTAACGGACGGGGCGGACGGTAACGGACGGGGCGGACGGTAACGGACGGAGTGGACGGTAACGGACGGGGCGGATGGAAACGGACGGTAACGGACGGAGCGGATGGTAACGGCCGGCACGGACGGGGTGGACGGTAACGGACGGAGTGAACCGTAACGGACGGGGCGGATGGTAACGAACGGGGCGGATGGTAACGGACGGGCGGACGGTAACGGACGGCACGGACGGTAACGGACGGCACGGACGGTAACGGACGGGGCGGACGATAATGGTCCGCGTCAGACGTCATCAAAAGTATAGCGCCACCTTAAACGTTTGCACATTTTTTTAGCTGCCGGCCAGGATTTTATACTGCGCACGGCACAGAATAAAGACAGCTTTAGAGTATTGTATTGGGATGTGTATGCAAATGTTGAGCAACATGAGACGAAGCGAATTTGACCACCTCATGGAGCAGGTCGCCACATATGGGTCGAAATGAAACAAAAATCAAAAAATACGAATGATTGTCAGTTTTGAAATTTTTATGTCAAAGATTAAAGGTGAAAAACTTTTGTTTCTGCAGATTGGTTTTGGTAAATTTTTACTGTTCATCGAGTTTTTCTGTGTCAGCCGCAATTGCTAGACTCTGTTTAAACTGTACAAAAATAAAAGCCATGTGAACGACAAAATAATAGCAGAAAAGTAAGCAAATTAAAATAAAAATCGCTGATATGTTGCAAGTTATATCATGCGAAGCACATAGCAAAGATACAGATTACCCTGATACTGCTTAGACAAAATGCATTAGACACACCTCGCCTCGTGAATGGCAACGCGGCCCATGTATAGAACAGAACCGGAACAGTGGTATAATTGCGAGCGAGGTTCACGTTATAACTGGGGCATCCCGGAACACGTTAACATAAAATTTTTGTGATCTGAATAGCGGTTTGTAGACACAATGTGAATGTCACATAACATTGGCTTACAAATTCCGCCTCTCCAGAAATCATCGTATACAAACAGCCATATGTCACTTAGTACCACTTTTCATTTATGGGAAAATCATATGATATTCCGAAATACTACCGAAAATCACGTGCAGTTTAACTAAAGATTTACGTTTTGGTTGTGAAAAAACAATTGCCCGCAGTAGAATTGCATGGAAATATGTCAGCGGAAAACATTAAATGACTGCTACTACAATTGGTATAATCAGGAAATGGTAGTGTTCGAACCAGCCATATACAGTGTGCTTTAAGCAACGGGTATAGGTTATTTTCGAAACCGTATAGTAAAGAATTAGAGCTATTTTTTACTAGAAATTGATTTGATAATAATTGTAATAGTATAGACTTACTTTTCTAGTCTCTATTTGCTGACAAAAAGCCCGAAATTTCTAAATTATAAGGGCTTAGCCGATGAGAGACGAGAGCGCTGGGGCTCTTAAAGAGAGGGATGCTTGTAATTTGTCATTTGACGTTAACCGTTCAGACGCGGAGCAGTATTATAAGCATATTCCTAAGCCTAAGCCTAAGCCTAAGCCTAAACCTAAGCACAAGAATGAGCATTTTCCTAAGCTTAAACTCTATTCTAGTACCACAGAAAAACTCTCCGCCCCTGATCTTTACAAGGGTAACCGTTTGTTACCAATCTAGATGATATAAACGAAGAATAATTATCGCCCGTGTATTTAGTTTTTCATTTCGGCGTCCATAATTCCCCCCAGAAATGGAGAGATGTAAGTGTAAAATGCAACGCGTGCTGGGTACATTTTTTGCATTCACACAAAAGTAATTCAGTTGCATACTCTTCTTCCGTAAGAAGTAACCAATCACATTGTTTCAACTGACGTGGTTGTCTGTGCGGTAAACTATCGGCCCAGGAGGTACCAAGCACGAAACGAAATATTTTTTAGTTTTAGCAAACTGGTGCTGGATTATAAGCCAGTTTTTTAGGTTTATATTTATTACTGACAAAGTTGGGTTCAAAATCCACTCATGTCACTGGCTTAGCTCCAATACGTTTTGTAAGATTTAAAACGTAAGCCGTGCTTCAATATTTAGGTTTACTTAAGCCAAAACCAGTTTGGTTCTATTGGTTAAAAGACAAACTAAAGTGTGATGATGCGTTGGTTTTTTGCATTAAGATAGCTGTAATTATGATTATTGTTATAAACATTTTGCGATACCTTTTTGTCAGTATTAATCGCTGTCGCCCTATTCACTCGTGTAAGTTTTTGTAAGCGAGAACTTGCAGTTGCAACGTGACCGTGAAACTTGCTGCTGTGAGTATTGCAGAGGTGACTTGTCTTCGAAATTGCACGCAAGTAAATGCGTGCATGCTTTGTCTGCAAAAAACCTTGCATGTGTGATACGAGCTTTGTGATCGACCTTTTTGAGGTTTGGGCTGAAAGTGGAATATTTACCTTATGTTGAAGCTCAGTTAATAAACTCAATAATATGGTGCGACCGGAGGTGAAAAATACTGGAGCCAAAGGTCAACAACACTTACAGGAGCCAGCGAAATTAAGTAGCAAAAATAATGGTTAATTAGTTAATTTTAGCCAATATCTGCAATATGTTGTTAAGTTGTTTAGTTTTACGCTAATTTCTGCGAAACTTCGAAAATTATTTCCTGAAAATTGCGACAAAAGTAAAACAAAACGCGCTAAACAGATAATCTTTGCAAAATTATGCAAAATTTTACTATCGAAATAGCCGAAAAATCCGGCAAAAATTCTACCGAGCCGCCAGCCGGCGGAGGCCTATTTTTTGCCGGAGCCGGAGCCAGAGGCACACTCCCGGTTGTACCCTGACATATATACATATATAATAAAAAATACAAGTCCGCAGATCAGATGATGATATAAGCAAATTTTGCACGTAAATTTTTTTTGATTTTACCAATTTATTGCTATTTTAACGCGGTTTTATTGGCCGAATTGTTCCTAATTTATTTTTAAAAAGCGTTGCTTTTAAATTGATTAGCTTGTATTTTCAAAACCAAAATATAATCTTTCAGAATTATGAACAGGGATGGGTTTTATTATTAGGGCACAAAACTGATGAGGCAACCGAACAAATAGTGCAGTATTTGTAAATATCTCTAGCATAAACCGTGACTCTTGTACACTTGCGTTCACTGGTTAAATTTTAGGAACAGGTTTACCAAAGGCTTTGCCTGTTGTTGTGATGCGAATAAAGAGGACGGGACTGATATTTATTTTGCCTCTATAGAGGATACCTCCCTGCTGATCGGTTACGGATTATTTATTTTTAATTATCCCATGTTAGTCTCTCTTTTCGGCAGAACTGACTTGTTTCGCCGCAGCGTTTGTGTTGATTGGTATTTTCGTTAAGCTCTTTTTTCTGTATTTAACAAAGTTCATGAGTGTTGTCTGCGTGTCTGTTACATATTTGAGTAGTCTATACCATTCTTCTACTTTGGTCCCTTATATGGACTGTAATTAAAACTTATAGACTCTATCCACCGGTGGAAACTATTTACTCTAATTAGTGATAACGGACTCTTATTGATTAGAACTCAAAATGCGGATTTCCTATTATTACCTCCCTTCTGTTATTCGGTTTATTACAGTAAGCCTCTGACTAAACTTAAGCCTGAGCCTTGATTTTAAATGTAGGGAACGTGTGCAATTGCCTGTATCTTGCCGTCTTTGTCTTCCTACCTTCATGAGGGTACGCTAACCGAGCGGTAACGGACAGTTTCGTATGGCACCTCACAAAAAGCTTAGGGCCACACAAAATCTATTGGGGACAACCTACTTCACTGTCAAGGAACAGCTTTTGTTTTGGTTATAAGCAAAACCTAAGAGCATTATCGTGGTATGGAATTTGAATTTAGCAAGTCGGTTGCGTTCCATATAGCTAATTTGGCCCATGTAAAAAGATCAGGGGCGGAACGTTTTTCTGTGAGACTGCAATAGATTAAGCTTCAGCTTTAGACTAATTTTTTTTGCTTGGGTTAGACTTAGGAATATAGTCTGACAAACCAGTGTGTAAACGAATATTAAAAATGACGCAAACCGCACCGGATAGTGATCAAAACAACGAAACGGGCACGGAAAATGTATACTGAAATATAAAACATTTGAAAAAGTTAAAATTTTCTGCCATCACAAATGAGGTTAAAAATCAGCGGATGCACCGAAATTTTTAAAATTTTACATAAATATCGTAATTTTTATTTAATATCGAAAAATTGCAGCATATCTGTCACACAAAAAACTGCCAGATAATTACGTGATTTAAATTAAATAATTTTGAGCAGAAAAACAGCAGAAATTTTGGTATTTCTACAACAGAAACGGAAACGGAAACGGACACCGATTTTAGCCGGAAAATGAAACGGAAGCAGCGGAACGTCCGGTTTAACCCCTTAAATATATATGGCTGTTTTTAACAGATACCACTAATCGCGCGTTCAAGTAAGCTGTATAGGAGAATATGAATAAAATAAACGCCGGTCGTAGACATTTTTTCAATGAACCGGGAAATGGGACACCTGTATGCAGACAAAACGAAATGTAATAATGTTTTCAGAAAATAATGTTTAGCGAAGCATCATGACACTTATGCGCCGTCTACTTTAATTCGTGTACGGAGTGTCGAAATTGACATCGGCTATAGACGACGACTTTTGCTATTTGAAAAACAGCAACTAGCATTGGTTAAATATTGTATTTTCCAAAAAATGGCTAAGAATTTTGAGTTGGCACCTTCGCAAGTATATAGTATAATGCAGAGATGTTACGCGGACAAAGATTTTTTACCGGTTCCGTGTTTAACCACGGCAAAAAAGTTCACCTGCGACACGCCTTTACCCAGTCTGATTTTGTCTTGTATCGCGCAAAAATTGCGTAAAGAAAGTAAAATATTAGAACTTTCAGATTTCAAAAAAAATTCTCTGGACCAATAATATTGATTTCTCACAAAAACGGTGAAAATAATTTAACAAAATTAAAATTTTTCTAAAACGCCACATGTTTTTCGATTGCTATTCAAAATTTTAAGTAAAAGATTAGCAAATTTTTGCTCGCGCTTTGATATTCTTTACGCATGGGTATTTGCACGTCAAAATCGAAGCGAGCAGTAAGCTGTTACCAGCTGGTTTACACACAACTCACATGGCAACTTTGCGCAGCAGATGTTTTTAGGATTCAAATTTACGCTAGAAATTAATTTAGTTGAAATAGGAAATATCATACGGAAAACGAATAACTGTACATCAAATAACTTGCTTTTGGCAGCAAAAACCTCATAGATGTGCAGTTGTTTGCATAGGATTAAACTTTGTACAAAATTGTAGGCCCATATTACTTTGAGGGACGATATTAATAAAGTAAGCTAAACTTTAGGTATTTACTTAGGTTTAGGCTTAATTAAAAGCTTATCCGTACACTGGGGCTTAACCTTAAGTGTAGACTTAGTTTTATTAATGTGTGTATATTATATATTAAGACGCGCAAATGTGATTCTGGTAAAAGCGAGATTTATATAGAAATAATTTGTACCTTTAAAACTTCAAACACACAACTGTGACCGCAGAAGAAAAGCTTGAAACAATCGTTTGTCAGGGTTTCATTTGATTAAAAACCCGAATATTACCACGAAATCAGGCCAAAAAATATTTCTGCTAAATTAGTAATTTTTGTGCCGGTCGCCAAAGTATAAGCAAGGATTTCGATTTCAATTCATCCGAGTTACATGTTTAAAGGTTTCAAGCTAGGTAAAAACAAACGACTGTTTAGGGTCGCTATAAAACCTACGTAGAGGCGTTAGGCCGGCGCTATACTTTTGATGACATCCGGTGCCGTCCGGCGTTGTCCTCACCGTGCGGTATTGTACGTGAATACTCACGTTCGATACTGTATGGTGTTGGACAGTGACGGGCGGCGTCGGCCGGCGTAAGACGACGCTGGACGGTGACGGATGGTGCCGTCCATCCGCCGCACAAGTGTAGAGCCACCCTTGCTGCGCTTTGAATACTTAAAAATTACACAATTAAAATGTAGCAGAGTTGGAACCGTAATTTTTTCGGTTTCAGATATGCTGCGAAATGAATTTTTGAGTAAAGATAAATGGCAAAATGTATTTGTTTGTTACGAGTGCTATTTCACTTAACCATTTGCCATCCGATTACAAAAATCGACCAAGCTTAGGTTCCTAGTGTTGACCCATGTAAAAAAATCAGGGGCGGAACGTTTTTCGGCGGGACTGCAATAAACTAAGCTTAAAAGTTTTAGACTAATTTTTTGCTTAGCTTTAAACTTACACTTAGGTTTAGGTATAAGCTCATTCAAGCTCTTAGGCTTACGCTTGTGACTTACTCTGAAAATTTATATTGTTCTTTGATATTTGACCCTACTGCTGCCGTTCTGGGTTCGAATTTACAAAGTAGTTAGTTGGTTAGCATTAGGCTTACACTGCAAAAAATGGTGAGTCAAATTGGCTCCCTCCGAAACAGAGTTTTAGGAGACCACAAAAACTGAATCAAATTCGACTTCGCCAGAGTCAAATTCGGCTCCCTTAGTCGCATGTTTGACTTTGGCGGAGTCGAATTTGACTCAGTTTGTGTAGTCCCGTAAAGCCTATTTCGGAGAGAGTCAATTTGACTCACCATTTTTGCAGTGTACACTTAACCTTAGGCATAAGCTCATTCTAGCGCTTAGGCTTAGGCTTGCTCAGCAGCTATTCTTATCATATTTCCAAACGTCTATCGAAGATTTAACATATATCTGACATCTGGTAAATTCTTATAAAGCATGCAAACGTTCATTTATTCTCGTTTCTCTAGAAATTTCAAGACAGGATATATCTCCCTAATTTCGGCCTTTGTATACATATCTCTGATAGTTTTCAAACTCATAAACCATTAAAAATTCACCATTATACATTAAAGCTGAACCGTCTACATTGCTTTTTGTTCGCTTGTTTTTTTTAAAAAAATCAACAACGAATACTCTGTATCCATGACCTAAACAAGTATAAAAAACTATTAATGGTATAGACACGTTCCAACAACAAACTTAGAGTTTTTTCTATAAAGTTAGTTGAAGCGGCCAATGAAAAGAAGAAAAGAACAGAGGCGGAACAGTATTATAAGCATATTCCTAAGCTTATGTCCAAGAATAAGCCAGACAAAAAAATTAGTCAAAACCTTTAAGCCTACTCTATTGTAGTCCCACAGAAAAACGTTCCGCCCCTGATCGTTTATGGGCCGTTGAAGCGAACATAACGATTCAACAAAACAACGCGAAAAATATTTTCAAGGGGTAGGCAAAATTTTGTTTGCTGGGGTGCTGTCCTACATTACAATTTGCTCTTCAGGAAATCATTTTGTAAAAAAAGCAATTTTTACCCTCAGAAATGTTTTCGTGATAAAACGTTCAATGATTTCCCCTTACAAAACTTTTTGGTGATAAAATGATAAGCTCCCTACGTTACAATTTTTTCGCTTAGAAAACTTTTTGGTGATAATATGATAAGGTTCCTACGTTACAATTTTTTCGCTTAGAAAACTTTTGGTGATAAAATGATAAGGTTCCTACGTTACAATTTTTCCCCTTAGAAACTTTTTGGTGATAAAATGTTAAGGTTCCTACGTTACAATTTTTCCCCTTAGAAAACTTTTTGGTGATAAAATGATAAGGTTCCTACGTTTCAATTTTTCCCCTTAGAAAACTTTTTGGTGATAAAATGATAAGGTTCCTACGTTTCAATTTTTCCCCTTAGAAAACTTTTGTTGATAAAATGATAAGGTTCCTACGTTTAAATTTTTCCCCTTAGAAGACTTTTTGGTGATAAAATGATAAGGTTCCTACGTTTCAATTTTTCCCCTTAGAAAACTTTTTGGTGATAAAATGATAAGCTCCCTACGTTACAATTTTTCCGCTTAGAAAACTTTTGGTGATAAAATGATAAGGTTCCTACGTTTCAATTTTTCCCCTTAGAAAACTTTTTGGTGATAAAATGATAAGGTTCCTACCTTACAATTTTTTCCTTAAGAAACCTTTTCGGTGATAAAATGATAAGGTTCCTACGTTACAATTTTTCCCCTTAGAAAACTTTTTGGTGATAAAATGATAAGGTTCCTACGTTTCAATTTTTCCCCTTAGAAAACTTTTTGGTGATAAAATGATAAGGTTCCTACGTTTCAATTTTTCCCCTTAGAAAACTTTTTGGTGATAAAATGATAAGGTTCCTTCCTTACAATTTTTTCCCTAAGAAACCTTTTGGGTGATAAAATGATAAGCTCCCTACGTTACAATTTTTTCACTAAGAAACCTTTTCGGTGATAAAATGATAAGCTCCCTACGTTACAATTTTTTCCCTAAGAAACCTTTTCGGTGATAAAATGATAAGCTCCCTACGTTACAATTTTTTCCCTAAGAAACCTTTTCGGTGATAA
This sequence comes from Enoplolaimus lenunculus, assembly GCA_030248215.1. NCBI lineage: Eukaryota > Metazoa > Nematoda > Enoplea > Enoplida > Thoracostomopsidae > Enoplolaimus > Enoplolaimus lenunculus. The sequence continues at coordinate 94,360 of JASANG010000447.1, forward strand.
AATGATAAGCTCCCTACGTTACAATTTTTTCCCTAAGAAACCTTTTCGGTGATAAAATGATAAGCTCCCTACGTTACAATTTTTTCCCTAAGAAACCTTTTCGGTGATAAAATGATAAGCTCCCTACGTTACAATTTTTTCCCTAAGAAACCTTTTCGGTGATAAAATGATAAGCTCCCTACGTTACAATTTTTTCCCTAAGAAACCTTTTCGGTGATAAAATGATAAGCTCCCTACGTTACAATTTTTTCGCTTAGAAAACTTTTGGTGACAAAATGTTAAGGTTCCTACGTTACAATTTTTCCCCTTAGAAAACTTTTTGGTGATAAAATGATAAGGTTCCTACGTTTCAATTTTTCCCCTTAGAAAACTTTTGGTGATAAAATGATAAGGTTCCTACGTTTAAATTTTTCCCCTTAGAAGACTTTTTGGTGATAAAATGATAAGGTTCCTACGTTTCAATTTTTCCCCTTAGAAAACTTTTTGGTGATAAAATGATAAGCTCCCTACGTTACAATTTTTCCGCTTAGAAAACTTTTGGTGATAAAATGATAAGGTTCCTACGTTTCAATTTTTCCCCTTAGAAACCTTTTCGGTGATAAAATGATAAGGTTCCTACCTTACAATTTTTTCCTTAAGAAACCTTTTCGGTGATAAAATGATAAGGTTCCTACGTTACAATTTTTCCCCTTAGAAAACTTTTTGGTGATAAAATGATAAGGTTCCTACGTTTCAATTTTTCCCCTTAGAAAACTTTTTGGTGATAAAATGATAAGGTTCCTACGTTTCAATTTTTCCCCTTAGAAAACTTTTTGGTGATAAAATGATAAGGTTCCTACCTTACAATTTTTTCCCTAAGAAACCTTTTGGGTGATAAAATGATAAGCTCCCTACGTTACAATTTTTTCCCTAAGAAACCTTTTCGGTGATAAAATGATAAGCTCCCTACGTTACAATTTTTTCCCTAAGAAACCTTTTCGGTGATAAAATGATAAGCTCCCTACGTTACAATTTTTTCCCTAAGAAACCTTTTCGGTGATAAAATGATAAGCTCCCTACGTTACAATTTTTTCCCTAAGAAACCTTTTCGGTGATAAAATGATAAGCTCCCTACGTTACAATTTTTTCCCTAAGAAACCTTTTCGGTGATAAAATGATAAGCTCCCTACGTTACAATTTTTCCCTAAGAAACCTTTTCGGTGATAAAATGATAAGCTCCCTACGTTACAATTTTTCCCTAAGAAACCTTTTCGGTGATAAAATGATAAGCTCCCTACGTTACAATTTTTTCCCTAAGAAACCTTTTCGGTGATAAAATGATAAGCTCCCTACGTTACAATTTTTCCCTAAGAAACCTTTTCGGTGATAAAATGATAAGCTCCCTACGTTACAATTTTTCCCTAAGAAACCTTTTCGGTGATAAAATGATAAGCTCCCTACGTTACAATTTTTTCCCTAAGAAACCTTTTCGGTGATAAAATGATAAGGTTCCTACGTTTCAATTTTTCCCCTTAGAAACCTTTTCGGTGATAAAATGATAAGGTTCCTACCTTACAATTTTTTCCTTAAGAAACCTTTTCGGTGATAAAATGATAAGGTTCCTACGTTACAATTTTTCCCCTTAGAAAACTTTTTGGTGATAAAATGATAAGGTTCCTACGTTTCAATTTTTCCCCTTAGAAAACTTTTTGGTGATAAAATGATAAGGTTCCTACGTTTCAATTTTTTCCCCTTCGAAAACTTTTTGGTGATAAAATGATAAGGTTCCTACCTTACAATTTTTTCCCTAAGAAACCTTTTGGGTGATAAAATGATAAGCTCCCTACGTTACAATTTTTTCCCTAAGAAACCTTTTCGGTGATAAAATGATAAGCTCCCTACGTTACAATTTTTTCCCTAAGAAACCTTTTCGGTGATAAAATGATAAGCTCCCTACGTTACAATTTTTTTTCTAAGAAACCTTTTCGGTGATAAAATGATAAGCTCCCTACGTTACAATTTTTTCCCTAAGAAACCTTTTCGGTGATAAAATGATAAGCTCCCTACGTTACAATTTTTTCCCTAAGAAACCTTTTCGGTGATAAAATGATAAGCTCCCTACGTTACAATTTTTCCCTAAGAAACCTTTTCGGTGATAAAATGATAAGCTCCCTACGTTACAATTTTTCCCTAAGAAACCTTTTCGGTGATAAAATGATAAGGCTCCCTACGTTACAATTTTTCCCTAAGAAACCTTTTCGGTGATAAAATGATAAGGCTCCCTACGTTACAATTTTTCCCTAAGAAACCTTTTCGGTGATAAAATGATAAGGCTCCCTACGTTACAATTTTTTCCCTAAGAAACCTTTTCGGTGATAAAATGATAAGCTCCCTACGTTACAATTTTTTCCCTAAGAAACCTTTTCGGTGATAAAATGATAAGCTCCCTACGTTACAATTTTTTCCCTAAGAAACCTTTTCGGTGATAAAATGATAAGCTCCCTACGTTACAATTTTTTCCCTAAGAAACCTTTTCGGTGATAAAATGATAAGCTCCCTACGTTACAATTTTTTCCCTAAGAAACCTTTTCGGTGATAAAATGATAAGCTCCCTACGTTACAATTTTTTCCCTAAGAAACCTTTTCGGTGATAAAATGATAAGCTCCCTACGTTACAATTTTTTCCCTAAGAAACCTTTTCGGTGATAAAATGATAAGCTCCCTACGTTACAATTTTTTCCCTAAGAAACCTTTTCGGTGATAAAATGATAAGCTCCCTACGTTACAAGCCTAACCTTTTCGGTGATATTCCCTACGTTACAATTTTTTCCCTAAGAAACCTTTTCGGTGATAAAATGATAAGCTCCCTACGTTACAATTTTTTCCCAACCTTTCGGACCTCCCCGTTACAATTTTTTCCCTAAGAAACCTTTTCGGTGATAAAATGATAAGCTCCCTACGTTACAATTTTTTCCCTAAGAAACCTTTTCGGTGATAAAATGATAAGCTCCCTACGTTACAATTTTTTCCCTAAGAAACCTTTTCGGTGATAAAATGATAAGCTCCCTACGTTACAATTTTTTCCCTAAGAAACCTTTTCGGTGATAAAATGATAAGCTCCCTACGTTACAATTTTTTCCCTAAGAAACCTTTTCGGTGATAAAATGATAAGCTCCCTACGTTACAATTTTTTCCCTAAGAAACCTTTTCGGTTTTAAAATTTTTATGCTCCCTACGTTACAATTTTTCCCCAAAAACCCTTCGGGATAAAATGATAAGCTCCCTACGTTACAATTTTTTCCCTAAGAAACCTTTTCGGTGATAAAATGATAAGCTCCCTACGTTACAATTTTTTCCCTAAGAAACCTTTTCGGTGATAAAATGATAAGCTCCCTACGTTACAATTTTTGCCTTTCATAACATTTGCCAGCCCGCCTCCTTCTTCGTCAGAACTTTTTTGGATCCGCCTCTGGACAGTGAAACCATATTTAGAAAAATTATATTTTCAGGTTGTTTATATTTCAAAACTGGCACTACATATGTGAAGTTAAAATTAAATTTTAATGTTAATATTTCAAATTGAGACACTTTGTCTAGTCTGAATAAAAGCGTTTTAACCTGTTTGTTTATTGACTAGACAACGAACTTCAAATATGCCAGGTTTTGTGATTGGGAGGTTTGTGCAGAGTTTGGTAATATTTTCATCGTCCCTAGCCAACAATTCTTACAACACCATTTAACAATTGTATGTTAGGGAAAATTTCACCGCCCTTTCTGGTAATCTTGGCACTCTCGACTTATTTTTGGTTTCTCCTGGCTGAATGTTACGCCAAAAACGGAACCCGAGTCAAGTTGAGATCAACTAGCCGGCCAATGTAAAGAACACGGGCGGAACAGTATTATAACCTTATTCCTATTCCTAAGCCTAAGCCGAAGCCTAAGCCTAAGCCTAAGCCTAAGCGTAAGAATGTGTTCGTTCCTAAGCCTAAGCCTAAGCCAAGCAAAAAAGTTAGTCTAAAGCTTTTAGCTTATTTTATTCTAGTCTTCAGGAAAGCATTCTGCCCCTGATCTTTACATGGGCAAACTAACCTATTAACTTAAACAGTTTAAACTTGAAAAACAAAGCCGCTTCGACTCCCACCACTGTAAACGTAGTGTAGTCAAATTCGATAATCTTAGCAAGAGATTAACGGATGGTTCGTTCAATAACTTAGTGGTTTATATAAGAATAAACTCGGTATTTTCTATAAATATATGTAATACGATTTACAAACCTCAGACAGATATATTTTTGCCAAATATTTATTCATAAATTCACACATGCATGTCCATATGTATTAAAGATCAAGGGCCCGAACGTCTTTTTGTTGGACTGTAATTGAGTAAGCATAAGCTTTAGACAAATTTTTTGCTAAGCCGTTGGTAGGCTTAGGTGTAAAGCTCATTCTGACGCTTAGGCTTAGGAATATGCTTATACTGTGACGGACCGGTTCTATATATTGTCTGATGTATAGAACAGGCCCTGAACAAAGTTGTATACTTTAGGTGCACGCTTAGGCAAAGACAAAACTAAGGCTTGGCCGGCCAATGTATACCTAGAATAGGGCCGTAACAGTAGTATGAGCATAGTTCCAAACCGTAGCCTAAGTCTAAGCCTAAGTGTAAGGACGAACCTATACCTAAGTCTAAGCCTAAGCGTAATGATGAACCTATGCCTAAGTCTAAACCTAAGTCAAAGGCTTAAGCTTACTCTATTTCAGTCTCAAAGAAAACGTTCCGCCCCTGATCATTACACGAGCGGGTTTGAGCTTACAAGCAGCGTTCGGTTCTATAGGTCTACACTTTGGCTCTAGTTAAGATTTCAGCTTTACAATTAGGATTTGCTAAATAGCGCTCTGGTAGACATTAAGAAATCTTAGAAACAATAGCGTCACCGTACGCTTCCGCAGTTAGTTTCCGGTCGGTTCACTGCATGAGAAAACACCTATTTAAACTTTAGTCGAACCCAGCGGAACGTATTTTGAGACCAGACTTAATTTTTATTTTGAAAATATTACTAAATGTTGTTCATTAAACCATACATCAACCTTTTTACTTAAGCTAAAATACCGCGCGGAACCAGTGAACAGATAAACCACTGATTTTTTTAAACTCTGACATTTTCGAATTCATTTTTGTTTTTGTGACCGAATCTTGGTAGCTGGCGTTTGTCAAAGTAAAACATAGTCATACACTGCAAAAAATGGTGAGTCAAACTGACTATCTTCGAAATAGGCTCTACGGGACTACACAAACTGACTCAAATTCGACTCAACCAGCGTCAAATTCGATTCACTGAGTCGAACGTTTGACTCTGGCGGAGTAGAATTTGACTCGGTTTGTGTAGACCCGAAGAACTTATTTCGGTGCGAGTCAAATTGACTCAACATTTTTGCAGTGTATATGTCATCTCGTCGAATCAATAGTTAGTGAGTTTGAAAACCTAGTGCTAACTGATCATAGTTACTGTAAACATTTGAGAATACGGGCCCTGGACACAGGAAATGGCTCATAGCTTTGCTAACGTAGCTGCTGGGCTTCCAATTGCAAGAGTTGCGCCAGACTTAGAATTTTCCGTTGAATCTGATGATTGCTGTTGTCCCATTTGTTTATCGGTGTATTTCGGAGGCTCATCTTGAACCGGATACATTAACTCGTCCGTTTGCCGGCATTCTTCGTAAGTGTCGACGCCCGCGGGGGCTACTGTCGGGCTTGAATTCCCGCCAAGTTGTCCGCGGTGTTGTAAGCGAGGTTCCGGGCGGATGCCTCTCATGACTCGCTGAAATGATGAAGTTGCAACGGCACTAGACATTACTGATTATCAGAGATGAACTGGCACAAAAAATCTGTTGACTTAAAATGGAAAAATCTCCAATCATCATCGATAACTCTTCTGACATATAGTATACTATGAGCGACTAAAATTCAAAAAGAGTACTCGAAATTGTACACAATGTACAGTCACAGGATACAGCCGGAGATTAGCATCCGGCTCATGTTCCGGAAGAATATCGACATCCGGCTCCGGCTAAAGTACAATTTCTGCCGGAGTTTGCGGCAATTTAGGTAGTGAAATTTTGAATAGTTTTAATAAATATATTTGTTCGGTGTGCTTTGTTTTAATCATGGTACAGTTTTAACGTAAAAATTGCCGGCATTTCGTAAAAAATAAGCGTAAAACCAAAACACTTAACAACACCTCACAGTTATTTGCTAAAATTCGTAAATTAAACGACATTTGAACTACTTCATTGCGCCGCACCTCGTGCGCCAACTATGGCTCCGGCAAATTCTATTGACCTCCGGCTTCGGCTCCGGTATTTTTCACCTCCGGTTGCACCCTGGTGGAGTGTATAACATATGTTACATCTATACACAGTACAGTATCTCCACAAGACGCGAGAACCCTCTCTAAGTGTTAACTGCCAATCTCCTATAGCTGAGGGAGTGGCTGTCGTAACCGCATTTTCTCCCTAGAGACTATCGTTCGAATCCTAGCTTGAAATTATATAAGAGATGAAATCGACAATATTCATGTGAGAAAAGCATAAGTTATAGGAGGTACACAACTTTAAAACAACATTTCTATTGAAGTTATAATCGAACTTTTGTCGTGTTTCTGCAACCTATCCAATGCGTGAAAAATAATTTCTATATCATAATCAGGGTGCAACCGGAATTCCGGTTCCGGTAGGGAAATCCGGTATTTGTCACTCACTATCCGATTCCGGTAATAAATCCAGTATTTGTTTATCGGAATTTTCTGGTATTTTCGGTATTGAAAATTTTTCTCATTCGAAAATTTAAAAAATTTGTCATATTATTCTAACTTACTTTTCTGAATTTGTCTGAGCGTATATTGCCAAAATTTCCAATTTGTGCCATAATTCACAACTTATCACATGTTTCCCCACCTACTGCATTTGTTTCACTATTTTGGTATTCTAAATGGTGTGTTTGAATCATTAAAAGCGATAAAATTGTGTTTTGTCTGAGCGTATATTGCCAAAATTTCCAATTTGTGCCATAATCCACAACTTATCACATGTTTCCACCTACTGCATTTGTTTCACTATTTTGGCATTCTAAATGGTGTTTTTAAATCATTAAAAGCGATAAAATAGCGTTAAAAATGAATTTTTCGGTAACAAGTATTTTTTATTTTCTGGTTCCGGTATTTTTTTAACTTTCCGGTTCCGGTATTTTATAATTCCGGTTGCACCTTGATCATAATGTATACTTGTAACAGAGATCCTTTAAGCATTGACAATTTGTACACAATATATCCAGGAATGCATGCAAGCGACGATAACCTGATCACCCAGCCTGCAGTGACTGACCACGCCGGAAACTCATACGGTGGCATTTCAAGCGGTTTCAAATCGATTACTGCGAATACAAATATGACCTGTAACCAAATTTATAAAAAAATTCAAAAAATTTAAATACTTAGTTTCTCTGTAAAAACAGAGATCTTTGGGCATACGAGGGGCACTGGTCGACCCTGCCTCGACCCGGAATTTTGTCCAAGTGCATACCTCAAATAGAAATTTTTATAGTGCTGTACTAGTCAATTAGATAACTTTCGTCTTTTTGAATCTATTGTAAGAAAAATATTCGGGCCCGGAGCCAAAACAGGGCCAGGGGCGGCTCAACCCCCGTGGATTAATTTTGTCCCACAACTTTGAAAATTTTCAACCTTGCTTGTAAGTGATCGAAAACCCCTTAAAAATTTTAGCCCCCCCCCCCAACAAGGTGACCTAGAAACGGTCCTGTAATATCAGTGTTTCATCGCATAAAAGTTGTAACTAAAACTTAGGTCAGTGAAATGATTATACTTGCTGGGCCCTAAACTCGTATTTGTCCCAGTTGGCAAACGGAGTGTCCCGAATGTGAACTGTTATTTAAGACAGCCAGAACTATTCAAATGCAAACTATACCTGATTTAATGTTTGAAACGACTCTGTTGCCGTATAAAACAAAATATACGTTCAGGACAAAACATATAGCAAAAATTAAAAATTTGACAATAAAAACTCAACTCACCGCAATAAAAACAGGGCTGATGAAAGTCCAGCAGATGCGCCAAACAAATGACGGCCGAAATCCAAGCATTTCAGTGACGTCAGCAGAAAATCGTGCCACACCTCAAAATATTTATTTTAGTAAAAGTGGTACTTTCCAACTTATTACATTGAAGTAAAAAATAGACAAAAAAATATAGTCAAGTCAGTTTTTGGATTGAGTATCGTGATGG
>JASANG010001113.1:0-102724 GCA_030248215.1 Enoplolaimus lenunculus
GATCCTTTTGGTTATCCCACCCCCCGCCGAAGTGTGCCCAAAAATAGTTGGATTTTTTAACTACTTTTCTACACACTCTATGAACATAAATGCTTGAAAAACAACAACCGAGGCAACAATAAGCAATTAAAAATAATTCAAATTAAATAAAATCACTTACCCTGTCCTTTTGATATTTTGCTATCTTCAGTTCCCATTCCATCTCTTTCATGTTTGCCGACGTCCAACTCGGACCACTCAAAGCTTTGCCCAGGACACCATGAATGCCGCAGCCGAACTTTTGGAGGACCCAGAGATATTCGAGATGCTGTCTTTCCACCGTTTGTGGTCTTCTGTTCTTGAGTTGTTTCTTCGTCTATGGGCGTCTTTGGCTCGTATACCCAACTAGAGGTACGTCTTAGGCGAACAGATCTGCGTTTGGGTCTAAACCGTGAACCGACAGCTGCAAAAGCTGACGACCATCGCTTTACCCATTCGACAATTTGAAGTTGTTTGTGATCTTTGGAGCGAAATTGGTTTGGCACCGGTCCAGTGATCATAGACTGTCTCGAATGGCCTGTGGGTGGTAGTCTAAACGGGTCAGTGGAAGTAATAGACTCTGTAGACGCGTCCGTGGGCGGAATAGGCTGTCTGTTCTGACCTGTGGGTGGAATCGACGAAAGTCCTGTGGAAAGAATTTCTCGCTGCGGGTATCTTGGCGGTTTCACTGTCGCAGCTGGCGGCAGTACTGCGTTTTGGCAAGTGGGACATGTATTTGTGGTTATTGTTATTTGTGGTGTTGTTATTGTTATTGTTGTTTTTGTTGTTGCTGTTGTTGTTGATGATGATGATGATGTTGTTGTTGCTGTTGCTGTACTAGTAGTAGTAGTAGTTGTTGTTGTTGTTAAGTAGGATGCAATATAATTATCGACACCTTGCGAGGGTGTTGAAAAACAATAAGAAGCATTGTCGTACGCAGAAGTAGCGATGAATTCGGCAGAATTCCGCTTTGGCTGCGGTGCTGAAATAACCCAGTGAGCCGCTTTTCCTGCCTTATCCACCGAACCAAACTTGGCGAACGCTGCATGATCATGCCAAAATTCAGCCAAACGCGAAGAAAATGGCCGGGGTCTACGAGGACGGCCCGGTCCGTCCTTGAGCCTCAGCTTTGCTGCCTGATGATCGCTGATAGACTCATCAAATTTTTCCACGGGTCCAAATTTAAGGTTTAACGATAGTCTTCGGTGAGCATTAGTTGAGAAGGTTCGGTCGCTTTTATGACAATTATTTTCAATACCCCGTTCAAATCCAGTGCCGAGTTCAACTGAATGACGGGTTTGAACGTCGATTGGAGCGTCGGGTAGTGCTCGCGAGCGATTTGGAGTTTGTTCGCAACGGCAAAGTTGGATTGAACTCGCTATGGCGTGGTTTATTTGCTCATCATTGGTGTATGCTGGTTTATCCTCTTCAATATCACTTAACATGCCGGTAAACGGGGAGTACGCAGTAATTTTCGGACGAGTCCGAGATGTTGTCAGATTAGACGGAGGGGTCCGACAAGTCGTGTCAGCTACGAACGCTGTTGCATGCTTCCGTTGCATCGGAATACTCGATGGATGTATAGGAATAGGTGACACATGGATCGGAAGACCCTCGGAGCACGGCAGGGGGCACGGGTGACTGGACATTTTAGGAGAGCTGCTAATCGGTGCCGGCTGGGGGCTTGGAAAATTATCGATTGAATATGACGGAATGCAAATTAGCCGTTGCGTCGCTGAAGCTGGTTGAAATTCGAACGGAGAAACACAGACGTGATCATGAAAAGAAGTATAGCCAGAACGTGAGTATACCGCAGTTGAAAGTGTAATTGAGTTCAACTTAGACGTTGAAATAGTTGACTGAGGTCTAGAAATTGAAGTTTGACCTAGTTTAGTAGACGAGATGGGAGAATAAGGTTTAGGGATGGTATGAAATGAATGTCGAGCGGCTTCATGGCGTGAATATGGTCGACGATTAGCTATAAGATGTAAGTGTAGATCTAAAAATAATATAACATCGAAAATTAAAACTAAAACACATTAAACTAAACATAAAAATAAAATAATTTGTGCTACACAAGTTCACACAGTCGTAAACAGTACAAAATACAGGCAGGGGTGTACGTACCTTTGCAAGGGGAAAGATGTGGTATATATCTTTCCGAAATTTCCTGAATACAGAAAGAACACTTAGCAGGATTTAGAATTATAGCCAAGAGATGGAAATGGGGTGTGGATTCTCGCCCCAAGGGGCAGATTGCCATGTATGGAGCAAAAATGTGAAAACATTTGTAAGATGGCACCGTCCGTCACAACGTACGGCGCCGTCCGTCACCGTTCGTACCATACGTTATCGTACGTGAAAAAAAAATAAAAAAAAAAAAAAAACAAAAAAAAAAGTTTTTAATTTTAAAGTAAAAAAAAAAAAAAAAAAAAAAAAAAAAAAAAAACACCCAAAAAAAAAAAAAAAAAAAAAAAAAAAAAAAAGTTGGACACTCAAACTTTTCTATGGAAGCCGAAATTTTTCAAGGGGGCTGATCACCATTGGCACCACACTCAGTCCACGGAATGGTTCTTTCCACTACACACCCTTGTGTTTACATTAGTATTTAAACAAGGGAACTACAACAGCTATGAACTGAAAACCCGAATTAAAATCAAATATATGTATAGGGTTCCAAGACTATACGTCTACGGTTGAAAAATTCTTTTCTTGAAATTAAATATCAGATAAAATAGAAAATATTCATGTGACAAAAGGTTAAATTACGACAATTAAAAAAACCTAAAATGATTTTAAAAATGTAATGAATTAACTGTCACATGAACGATAAACGGTGTATTACTTAATGCGGTCCCTGTAGAACGCTTTATACGACGGCCTTGAAGTAAGCGTTAGTTTTTAAACTAACTTTTTAGACTCGAACTTAGTTTGTTATACTAAGGTACACGCGCGTCAAAACACACGCCCGTAATCAGTGGGGCTCAGACCGTCCTGGAAAATTTTGCCCCCCGTTGAAAATTTTCAACCTTGCTTGTAAATCATTGAAAACCTTTGTATACCCGTCCGGAAAATTTTTTAGCCCGACCTATCAAGGAGAGCTGACTATGGGCATGTCAACAACTTTTCAAGCGAGGCACCGATTAAGATAGCAGTTTCAAATTTTTGTAACATACAAACTACGTAAAAATACTTTAATTATGCACCCATATTTCAACCTTTATGCCATATTTTTATATGTACGTTGTACCTATAGACACTTGGTGATAGGTCTTGTAACTTTTGAATTAGCAAGTGATGAGGTTGGAAATTGAGCACATTTCTTTTCAGATTTAATTTTGCCTACGACTGCGCAAATTTTGATATTCGCTACTGCTCGAGTTTGTAAGTTTGAAAACCTATCGCTAACTGATGATATTTGCTTCACGCGTTTCAGACTATGGATCATTAATTTAAGTTTACTTTAAACTATTAAAAAACATTTTTCAAACACTACGTAACATTTTTGAAATATGTACATTTTGATAGTTCTATTTCAGCTTATAAAAGCTATGCCCTACCACCAAGACGTCCAAAACCTGGCACTACGTTTTTAGAGTGAACTAAAGTCTTTGCCCCAATCACACAGCTAAACCGTTTCTGTCGTACTGCTTCCCCCAAACTTGTTTTGACTCTTAAAATTAACCCAGACACCCATGCCTGTAGCCAGCACACCTTGCTACGGTGGGGTCCCCACGAATTTTTCAGGCGTAGCATACAACGGTATTTGATGACTTACAAGCAAGGTTGAATATTTTCTAGGGGAGGTCAAAAATTTTCCAGGGTAGCTGAACCCACCTGCCCCCCTTTAGCTACGAGTCTGCAGACACCGAAGAAGAGTCAGTCACAAATCAATGCCTGAAATGTTTTTTATGATTTTACCAAATATTTATTTATTTTTAAAAAGATACACAGAAAGTTTAAAAATAGCCAAAATTAAGAACAACAGGTACAAATTTGACTCATTTAAATAGACAGGGGGGGGTGGTAAGACTTATTGGTGATTGGAATACGCCTCTTTACGTTTTGTAGAGTACGCATCAATAATTACAGGGTACAAAGACGGGGGGTGAGTGTATTCTGGAGTGTTCGCCGGTGTAAACACTTGAAAAAAACACACACAGGTTGTTAAAATACGTTTCTTTTAGAGTCAAAATTACACTTTTTGTGCGTGCAAATTGTGCAATTAACCGTTAACTTTGTAATGATTGCAAATCGAAATAACGGCAATGCAATTGAGACTCTGTAAACAGTAGCGGGGTTGTTTGGGTATGATAAGTTTTTTGAAAACTTGATAAAAATCACGACAAAAAACCCAGCGTTTATTCATTTTACATACCATTGCAACGATTAATCTGGTCGCTAATGCCGACGATAGCAGCCGCCTACCCATAGGGTGGTCCTGGGTCGTTAGGAATCGTTTGACCCGGTAAATATTTTGGTCAGACTCGTAGAAAATTAGGTCTAAATTTTGACCGTTTCAAAACCTCAATAAGCCGTACAATATTAAATCTGTAAGGGTACGCAAAACGTGTTTGATTAATAATTGGACTATTTTTCTATAAAATAGGGCATATGCGAACGACATAACGGCGTCGGTGAACAATAACAGGTCCAATGCATAGGGCATTATGATGTTAGGTACCTTATTGGATCAAGGCCTAAATGGTCCGCACGGTGGGCCTTGTAAGGCGTAGTCTCGGCTCTACCCATCACCCAGAAACATTTTATATTTCACCCCTAAGTCTCAGTTCAAGCTGTTATCAGAACGAGATTAACGGGCAGTGGCAGTTGTTCGGGCGGGTATGAGATATGATAAATTTTTAAAAAATTGATAAAAATCAATTAGAAACTACATTTTTGGAATAGTCCTGCCATTCAAATCATTAATTCTTTCTCGAATAAATCTTTTCTATTTCATCTGATATTTAATTTCAAACTAAATTTCGAACCGCGGCCCTGTTGAATGAATTTCATTTAGACGCCACACAAGCATTGCAATATTAGCCACCAGGTTGGTAACTGCTTTTAGCCTCGCTTGTAAGTCATGCCAAATAATGAACAGCATCCATCTTCTGAAACATTTTGACTCTTTTAGCGTGTTAAGCCGGCTACAGACCTATCTATGGTGCCGGTTCCAACTCTGATATAGCTGCCTTGGATCCCCCAAACGGCCGCTACCAAAAATAACAACCACTGTCCGCATCAAATAAGCAGAACTTACAAACTTATTAACTGCACACTTAAAAGTCCTTCAATATATTTGACAGAACCTCTACGAATCTTAGAAACTCCAATTTTACACCTTACTAAAGGCACCATTTAAACGCCGTCAGTAAAAACATATTTGAATTTAAAGTATGATGGATGCGCTGTAAAATTACGGATGCTAAGTGCAACATCTAAAACTTTGTAAGATGAAAAACCGGCCACTATTTTACACTTAAAGACGGCTATAAATTGTCACAAAACTCGTCCAAAAGTGTGAATTTTACGCAGAAATCTTACGCCTTTCTAGTTTCAACGATCGAAGATGACTCAATATTAACGCGGGTGGTTGAAAGAATAACCACGAACGATGCAACATATTATATATCTATCTATCTATCTATCTATCTATCTATCTATCTATATAATATATATATAGAGCATGGAAAAAGCTAGGATTTTGAATAGTAAATATATTTTGTTAAAATTTCTGCGAGGTGTTTTTTGTGTCACTAACTAACAAGTTATTGAAAATTCTGCAATGGTTTACCCCTAAACCCCATTTGACTATGACCTTGAATGCGAGCCACGCATGTGAACCGCACCAGGATAACGATTTCTATTCATGCCCAAATAAACGGCATTGTAGTAAAAATGCGGACATGACAACAAAACAATTACGCGTTCCAGATGCTATTATAGTTGATTACACTTTGTGGGAAACTTACAGAAAAGAGGCTGTTGTTCAATTTTCCTTACAGTTTTCGAAATTTTCAGATTTTGTCAAGTATTTAGGCTTAGGATTAAGCTTAGGCAAACTCTTGCGGCGGGAAGAATATAAGTGCCTGATACAAAAATGTACGTATTTTAGCTCAAACAATCGAACCCGTATACTTAAACTAAATCTAGCGAATATCAGAGAACCAATAGAGTGTAATTCTTTCTGTGCTACAAGTACACGCCTTGTGATTGGTTACTTAATGTTATACTCAAATACGATTAGCTAATGCAAATACTCTTCTACAGTTTTCTAAGAAATCGGTCCCTGTTGGCCGCCAAACAGTTTGTTTTACTGAGATATGTGGAATCAAGCTGGATTACGAATATGAAGTATTCAAGTAAAAACGTACAGCTTTATCAGACATAATTCCGCCTTCGGCTAGTCCAAGCTGTTATTCCGCTTTGGACTCGCCCAATTTGGATTTGGGCTGTATTACAACTTGGACTGCGACATATACACCATATTACGATCTGAGTACCTACTTAAAACCACAAATGATTTGAAATTACAAAAAACCATTGCTCGGATGTTCTAGCTTAAAAATTAAATTCCATTTCGTGCGTGACACTACATTTTCAAATTTCAAAATCCACTTAAAAATCAATTTACACAAACTGAGAATGTATACAAGAAACTGTGAAAAGCATAAACTTCAAACTACTACTTAATGTTAAGAATCAGTGAAATTGCAAACAAAACATTACGAGAAATCGGTTGCATTCTGACGGGGTTTGATGTTTCTAAATTTCTGTCTAATTTTTATTTTTGGGTACAGGAGCAACGGCCAATATCTAGAACAAAGGCTTAACAGTAGTGTAAGCATATTTTCAACCTCAAGCCTAAACAAAATAATTAGTCTATAGCTTAAACTTGCTCTGTTCCAGTCCCACAGAAAAACGTTCCGCACTTGATCTTTACATGGACTGGAACAACTTAACGCTAAATTAAATTAACTACATCGCCCTTAAATAATACTTTACGAGGGCCACATTATCGGTTTTTGGAGTCGCATATACCGTATCCGTGGCACTATATGTTTAGAATTTGGCAAGATAGGTGCTATAATGAACCACTAGCTCATGACGTACTTTCACATCAGGCAAAGGTGTAACTAGGGTTTTGAAAAGTTGGGTTACGGTTCATACAAATATTCAAGCTGGGGTCCATGTATTACCAACTTCAAAATTTCCTAGACACCCCTAAACAAATGTCGCCCACGAATGGGTACCTTTGGCCACACAGACCTTCTGGCTACGCGCATTGGTTATGGAGCCTCGACCTCAGGTGTTCGGTATGATTATATAAGAATACCGATTTATCTGTAAGAAAACGTTGTGCTTGGCAAACTCATATTATATTAATTCTTTTCATCGCTGGATATTTGTTTACGCGAGTATCCTCAAAACACTTTGAAAAGGGCCAATGACCAGGGACGAATACCATCGTAGGCCATTTAAACCTATACCTTCGGTCCCGTAGCTAAGGATGGTCAGGGTGGCTCAGCATTTTGCAAAAATTTTGTCCCTTGAAAATTTTTCAACTTCGCTTGTCGACGAAAATCCTTGCATGCCCCTCCTGAAAATTTTTTAACCCCTAGCAACGTGGTCTGGCTACAGGCCTCAATGAGCAAACCCAAACACGAATCAAAACCAAAATTTCATTTTGATCACGTCTGTGGCACTCAGCTTTATTTTAAAAACACTTTTTAAATCAACTTTAAATTGAAAAGTTAAGCGAGAATTTAAGAACACAAACGTGATTGAATCATCGAAATTTTGTGAATTTCCAAAATTTTCATAAAACAACACAACCTCTATACTCAGCTGCAGGCCAAGTAGCCAGCTCGCCGTGCTGGGGGGACGAAAAAATTTTCAGGAGATGCATTCAAGCATTTTTAATGACTTGCAAGCAAAGTTGAAAATTTTCTAGGTGGGCGCCAAAATTTTTTCAGGCGGCGGCTGAGATTGGCTACCAGCCCGTGCACCTGGTAAACGAAAAAATTGACTGAACGCTTTGCTTAAATGTTTACGGCAGTGTTCCCTGATATATTTTTCGCTCAGCCTCTAGTTTGAATATTTCTATAGACGCGTTTAAAATGAGCAACGATACTTAAAGAACGAGTCGAAGTTTTCAACTTACATTCAGTGGATTCAAACGAAACTCGACATAAAGGCTTTCATTCCAATTTTTAGGTTATTATTCGTAATTCGTTGCGACCAGAAAAATTGTTTTAATCCGAGTGCAAATGAAATCACAACATGCGTGAATAACGCATCTTACTACGTGTGCAATCAGCAACACAGAAAACGTGCAAACACAACACACGAGCGAAATACTATATTAACATAAAAAAGTGTAACAAATTGTGCAAAATTGCATTAATATACACACGAAAAGATAAATTCTAAAAATTACTAATTTTTAAACAAAATCTACTCAAACTGAAGCAGAACCTACTTAAAAATGGGAAAAAATTGACAAATTTTGAGCTTCGCGGAGCGCAATGGAGTTTAAAACTTTACGCTTGGTGACAGTGTTTCTTATTGGTTTCGCTGGATTACAGACTCGACTTAAAAGGCAAAGTACACATCACCTCCTGGCCCGTAGTTAGTTCACCGTGGGCCAAACTTTTTTCACGACGGGTATACAAGGGTTTTCAATGACTTACAAGCATGGTTGAACGGTTTCTAG
This sequence comes from Enoplolaimus lenunculus, assembly GCA_030248215.1. Lineage (NCBI taxonomy): Eukaryota > Metazoa > Nematoda > Enoplea > Enoplida > Thoracostomopsidae > Enoplolaimus > Enoplolaimus lenunculus. The sequence goes on from JASANG010001113.1 coordinate 8,738, forward strand.
GGGTCCAAGTGGTTGCAGGGGGGCTGGCTCGATCACCCCAATATCTTATTAAGTAAAAAAACCTGGACTTTGCAGTTAAAAGTGTTGTTTAACAACGGTTTAATAACATCTATAAGACTATATCACATGAAATATTTTCTAAAATAGCAATGACATCGCAGCGTATCATTACCTATGCATCATCCACAATAACTGGTACCCGGGTGTAACCGAATATCCGTTTCCGGTAAAAATCGGTGTCCGTCTCCGTTATAAAAATACCGGAGTGTTTGTTATTTTTATGTTCAAATTTAGTTACAATCACATAAATATCTCGCAATTTTTCATTACAGATATGCCGTTCTTTAAACGTTTTAGAAAGCCCGGTGAATATTTGCATTCCTCAACTGTATTGCCAGAAAAATAAAACATCTTTGAAACTTTTATGCTTCAATATCTGATTTCCGTTTCCGTTATTTTTAATATCCATTTACACCCTAACTTGCATAAACCATGTCACAATTTCAACATTTCTAATATGCGTAAAATCACAGAATTGTCGCACAAAGGCCCAAACATCGCATGATACAAAATTTCTACTAAAGGTTCGAAGTCGCGATATTTAAATGTCTGACGTATTACTAGACCAATCACCGACTAGTAATTGATGCTGTGGGCTTCTCAGAACACGCAAACTCTAATTTACAAATAAATCAAAAATCTATATTAATAATGCTGAAACGCCCTTCATACGTAATGTAGAACCTATTTTAGCGATATTTTCATTCATATAATATGCGAACAAAATATGGAACAAACTATTGAAATAGTTGGATCCATAATTTTAAGTTGTTGATGTTACAAATATTGCAACCACGCTGACTAGTAATCATAGCTACAGAAAACAAGCTAGCACTTACGTTTAGACGTATCCATTGATTGAGATGAGTTCGCGTCTAATCCAGTAGTTGACCTGTAGGATGTATGCGGTCCGCGGGTCCCTGGTGAGCTAAGATGGGATACTGGAGCATTAAATGAAATGCCCATGAAGCAATGACGTTGATATTTATCGGGTGGAACTTTTGTACCATCAGCCAGAAGACCGTGCGAAGCATCTGCATCAGTACCAGCACTCGACATAGAACCCCTGAAGTTATTATTAACCCTAAACTATTAACGATATGCAGACGGGTCACAGGGGGAACAAGAGCGTCCATACAGAGGATGGGGGTATTGGGGGCTAACTCAGCTCTGCAAGTTGCGTCGAATGGTGTATAATTTGTCTAACTCTGACAAAGAAATTTTGGGTCGAAAGGAAAAACCTTAAAAAGTCCAATTTTTCAAAAATTCAAGTTTGGGTGTGAAATTATCAGGGCAGGTCATGAAAGGCTCAAATATGCTAAAAATTTTAAAATCCGGCCATTATTGGGTAAACTCTGGCTGGGGGTGGGATAACCGAAAAGACCCGAACAATTTTGGCCTCTCTAGAAAAGTTTTAGCACCGCTTGTGAGTCTTGTGAATTCAACAGCATTTGGCCAACCAATGTTCGAAAAGGCGAAACAAATTTATAGCGAAAAGCGATAAGTTTTCATGATTTACAAACGATGCAAAAACTTTCTCGCTGTGAGGGTAGCTACCGGTTTAACCCCCTTAGCATATCGAAGTAGCTACGGGCTGGCCGAATCAATAGCCACCATCACAACTAGAAAGTGTTTGTATCGTTTGTGAATCAATTTGCTTTGCGGCTTGGAACATTTTGAGCTGGCTACGGGTCGGCAAACATACCTTCGAGATGAAATCGACCCAGGCATAGACGAACCGTGATTGCCGGTGCCATCAAAACATGCCGCTTTCGCAAGTACTACGCCAGTATTCGTTGAAGCTATTTTTTCCAACTCCCGTTTGTATGTTTGAGCATGATAAAGCTTCAAAGCGCCGACCTGATCTACATTACCGGCTTCGAATTCTTCTTTGCGTCTCTTGACAAGTCTAAAATTAAAAAATATAGTTATTCTAGGCTAATGTATAAAACACGACCGTAACAGTAGTATATGCATATTCCTATGACTAAGACTAAAGTGTAAGAATAAAGCTTATATCTATGCTTAAGCCTATGCAAAAAATAATCTAAAGCTTAATCTTACTCTATTGCAGTCCCGCAGAAAAACGTTCCGTCCCTGATATTTACACGGGCTGGACATTGTGGCAAAGAAATGGTATCAAGCCAATTCATCGCCCGACAACTTGTAATCTAAAATTTTATCGACTCGACAATTTGTCGCCTATCATTATGCTTAGTGCTTAGGCTTAGGATTATTGCAACTGTGATTATGCTTAAATTTATACATATGCTTTAGAATACTGTGAGGCGACAAGTTGTCGGGCAATAGAACGAGAATCGCTGGTTGTGAGCACTATACATTTATAGTCGAGTGATGAAGCCTCCAATCCGAATCCGAGTGCTCGGGGTTACAATCTTACTTTGAAATTAGGAATTGTACTCTCAACAGTAGCATCTATTACCAGTTTGTGATAGGTTTTCAAACTCACAGCATATTTTACCCATTTGATTTGCCCTGCTATTACGTACAAATTTGGAGATCCGGAATTGTACAAGTTTGCCAGTATGAAAACCTGTCGCTAACTAGTGATAGGTGCTATATGCACTTGAGAACAAAGGTGTAAATCTTGCAAAAACGATAACACTCGTATGGCCAGTGTTACTTTTAGGGCCGTAACAGTAGATTAAGCGTATTCCTAAGCCTAAACTTTAGCCTAAGCGTTGCAAAAACGTATTCCGAAGCCTAAGCCTAAGCCTAAAGCAAAACAATATAGTCAAGAATGTAAGCCTACACTGCAAAAAATACTGAGTCAAATTGACTCTCTCCGAAATAGGCTTTACGGGACTACACAACACTTGACTCACCATTTTTTGCAGTGTACTTTTTTTACACACCCATTACAAACCGGGACGGCCCTAAAAGTAACATGAGCCGGGTTAACAATGAAAAGATTACCTTAGTTGCGATAATCGATCATTATCTTTCGGAAACGCCGGTCGTGTTTTGTGTTCGGCGAGTGTTGCCGTTGCTGCCAGCGTTGACATATTACAATCCCAAGATATTGATTTAGTAACCTGAAAATATAATTAATATTGAAAATAATTTCAAAGCATATGTCAGAGTCCAACGAACGAGGAATATGCTGCCGAATGTTTCAAAATTTATTAACAGATGAGACGGAAATATACCAGACTGGGATGATTCCAGGTAAGGCACTGAACAGGAATATTACAAAATTTATTAACGGATGAGACGGCAAGGTATAGGTCTCGTCTTTGGTGTTACTTGGTTATAATCTTTTTTGTTACAGTCGCTAGGAACGCTCGTAAACTTTTTTGTGATTTTTACTTATGTTAACTGAATCCGTCCGAGTCGGACCTGGGAAATTTCAATGAACGATGAAAATTTAAGATTGTCAAATGTACTGAAATTTGGGCGACTCAACAAAATGGAAGCATAGCGATTAATTATTTTGCTAAATAGTCAGTGGTGGGCTCCGGCACTTACAAGCAAGGTTGAAAATTTTCTAAGCGGGTGTAAAGTTTTGCCAAGGTGGGGCGCCTGAACCGCCCTGCCCCGGTTTGGCTACAGGATCGGGTGTATCGGTTCATATCAAAATGCCACCTTGCAAATACAGTCTAGTATGATACAGGACGTGATACAACGAGCTTTAAAGTAGCAAGTAAATTTGGTGGCACTCGATAAACACTTTATGAAAGTAGCATTTTTCCCGCTTTCTCCAAAAGTTTAGCGCAAACTGTAATCTTACAATCTGGTCAAATCCAAAGCGTTTCCAAGCAACGCACACTACAAAAAATGGTGAGTCAAATTGACTCTCTCCGAAATAAGCTCTACGGAACTACACAAACTGAGTCATATTCGACTCCGCCAGAGTCAATCGTGCGCCTAAGTGAGTTGAATTTGACTTTGGCGGAGTCGAATTTGACTCAATGTGTGCAGTCCCGTAGAGCCTATTTCGGATAGAGTCAATTTGATTCACCATTTTTTGCAGTGCATGAATGACAAATAATGACCGTAAAACGCATTTAACACCGCTATAAAACGTTTCTAAACGCAGGGGACGTATAAAAGGCGATAGGGGAACGTATCTGCCTAAAATTTCTCTAGAGACAATAAATAAAACACTTTTACAAGCTTCGAAAATACCGTTAACAGTGTGTAAATATTTCAAACTAAAATTTCTGAGGTGACAAGAAATTGGACTCAAACATTAGAATGATCTGCTAAATCCTGCTGATATAAGATTCTGGCTACGCCACGGTCAGAGGCGGATCCCAAAATTTGTTCGAGGAGAGAGAACGAGCTGGCAAATATTATGAAACGCAAAAATTGTAATTTAGGTACCTTATCATTTTATCACCAAAAAAATTCTGAGGGCGAAAAATTGTAAAGTAGAGACTTTACCATTTTAACACAAACAATTTCTGACCGGGGGGGCGTACGCCCTTTCCGCCCCGCCCCTCTCTGGATCCGCAAGTGGCCACGGCTCTTACACTGTTTAAAACAACGAAGTTTAAGATGAAAAATAACTTTTTATGACTTAATTTTAAAACGATTTTAGTACAAACTTTAGTTGAACACAAAAATGAAGTTACAAAAACTTTTATTACTTAAATATTTTAGTAAATATACTAACAAGGCCACTATATAAATAGCACAAGTGTACAGTTGCAAAAAACTATAAAAATATTCGCTTTCAGTTTACCGATAGGTCTGAAACAGCCAGTGTCGTAGCTATGATTTAATTTCGGGACAGTATTACCTCATTGGCCCATGTAAAGATCAGCTTATTCCATCGAGTTCATAGACAATCACTGAATTATAAGCATACCGACCGCGTTTTTGCAGAACGTTTTTCTGCAGGACTGCAATAGTGAAAGATTAAGCTTTACACTATTTTTTTGCTTAACCCCTTCTCGCATTGAGTTGCTTGTAGGCAACTTAGCGTAGTGTGTATACGTTAAATAATATATATCGCACCGTGTTTACCAATTGCAACACGTATACATAGTAGAAAATCACCACAAGACGTGAGAGCGCAATCGGGTTCGAGCGTCAAGCTCCTATAGCTGAGTGGTGATGGTATACGCCTCCCACTCCAGTCACTGGAGTTTGAATCCTAGCATAAAAGTAGGTCTCAGGAGAAATAGAAAATATTCATGTGAAAAAAGGGTTAAAATTAGGTTTAGGTATACGATTAGTCTTACGCTTAGGCTTAGGTTTCGGAACATGCTTGTATTATTGCTACGCCCCTGCTTGGCCAAATGATTTAAAAATAGTTTTGGAAACGAGCGTAGGAAACAACACAAATTTTATTTTTTTGTTTATTCAAAAATTTTCTTGATGGTACATGCTTTTCTTACACCCTTTCGATATATGCTGCTGCTGGCAACAAAATTAGCCACATAGATACCGATATGGGTACGAAACAGGAGATGGTCCATTTCAACAGACTTCAAAAAGTCAACGATAATTTTACAAGAAATATTTCAGTCTGGAAAAATTGATTATTTAACCCTTTCTCACAAGAATCTTTTCTATTTTCCTTGAGACCTACTTTTACGCTAGGATTCGAACTCCAGTGACTGGAGTGGGAGGCGTATACCATCACCACTCAGCTATAGGAACATGACGCTCGAGCCCTAGGGGGCTCTCACGTCTTGTGGTGATTTAGTACTATGTATACGTGTTGCAATTGTTAAACACGGTGCGATATATATTATTTACCGTATATACACTGCGCTGAGTTGCCTATAGGCAACTCAATGTGAGAAGTGGTTAAAGCCACTCTTTAAAATGATTTTAAGTTATTGCAAAAATATCGTTCTGGCTGGCAACAATGTGCTGAACTAAACTTGCAGCGGATCCGTTTCCAGTATGAATATTTTCTATTTCATATCAAGTTTAATAATTTCAAGCATATGACTTGATCTTGTTTACAATGTTAATGAGTTGTATATATTTGATGAAATATTAGTTTTCAACAGAATGCGAAAATTTGAAATAAACCAACGGATATTCTTCGGTTTTAGCGCAGCGTTTGATTTTCAAAATAAAACTGTTTGCTTTATAATAAACTAATTTGTCTCGAGCTTAAATAATTGAAAAATAATCTGAATAGCGTTTCGCTTTGCCCGGTGCGCCTTAGGAAATGTCTGATTCCTGCTCAATGCTTTCAAGTAAAACGGTTGCATCTGCGTGTTCGTTTGTAAACTTTTACTGCAATATTAAAAATTATTGCAAGACTCAAGCTTATGTTTGTTATTTGCCATTGCAATTAAAATCACTTAATATCTATTATACCTTTCTTACATAGGGCATACTATGAGCAACTAAACTGAGTGCACTTTAGAGACCTGAATAGGGTCCGTATTTTGAATCCCAATCAATACGAGTCAGTGTCCTAAATTTAGAATCCGTTAATGGATAGAATCCATAAGTCCGAATCAAAGTCTATGAAAGACACCAAAACAAAATAATGATGTAGACTGCGCATATAACAGACACTCACAAAACCTGTATAAACTTAGCCAAATTCCTAAAAATGTTAGCAGACATGGCAATCAACAAAAATGCTTCGTGCAAGTCAGCTCCACCCAAGCGAAAGTATACAAAAAAGATGTTGGGTTCCAGAAAATAAGGCGTAAATTAAGAATAAATTACAGTTTCGTAATCGAATAACAAAGAACACCCTTTGGAACGGCAATGGTTAATTTAGGGGTTCATGTGTTAGCGACCCCCCCTTTTAAACACGGCGGGGAGTCGGCCAAAAGCGCCACGTTCGACGGCACATTTTGTACCATGCGGGACCCCAAGAGTTGCACATTCCTGTCATTATCCACTATAAGTAAAGGTAACTAACCAGTTTTTCGGCAAAAATTATCACACGATGGCATACGTCATCGTTATTTATCTTGGAATTCGACCCTACCCACGTCTCAGGATACCCTCAGATTACTGCATTTGCGTCTACTGGCGAAGCCAGGATTTTGCTTTGCGAAGACTGATTTCGAAAAAAAAAACTTTTTGACCCCTAAGATCTTGACGGTTATTTTAAATTCTATTAAAGGTGTTGTTATACATTCTCTAAAAATTTCAAAGTGGAATTAAATCCCCTCTATTTCTCCGAGCTGTATTCGGCCCTGGTTGCTATCAGTGATAACATCGTGACAAATGAGAATGACGCCATTAAAATTTGCGATAAGCATACTACTATAGCATTATAGAACGCATGTTTAACCGTAGCAACTAAACCGCAAAAGATATTCTCTTCAAATCATATCTAGTATACGTAAACTAAACACGCCCTAAAACTCAAATATAATCTAAGAGTCACAAACCGCTTTGCGTTTTCAAACATTTTGCCATCCCAATCGAATATATAAGATTATTCGCGTTAAATAATGACATAGCTAGTGTAAATAGGCACGCGTTGTTTTAGCACGACTCTTTATAACCGACTAGCAAATATAATTGTGATCATGCTGAGGAGCGCTTGGAACACTGTTGGAGCTGTTAGAATTCAAAGGATATGACGATGTTTTGTGCCTTGATCAGCGGGTTTGTTGTGTGCTAATTGCTTCAGTTATGCAGATTCTGCTTTACATGTAAGATTGGCTTGTAAAGCTGTGGGGGGCAAATTTAAAATACCTTCTGATACTTGGACCGTGTATAGAACAAGGCCCTGACGTTAGCCTGCTTGGCTGTAATAGAGTTGTTTAAGTTTTAGATTAACGTTGCTTGCAAATCTTGCAACCAACGCCAATATTTTTCGGGCAAAAAGGTCACAGCGTAACGGGCCTGTAGGCAAGAGGGGGTCAGGGTGGGCTCAACCCTCTGGAAAAATTTTGGTCCTTTTTCGAAAATTTTCAACCTTGCCTGTATTTCTTTGAAAACCCTTGAATGTCTCTCCCTGTAAATTTTTTAGCCCCCCTAACAAGGTGAGCTGGCTACGGGCCTGCAGCGTAATAAAAATCTTATAAAACAATGCATAAACTAAATCTATTCTGTTTTCTATTGAAAGCTATGAAGATTTCAGTATTGATTTTCATACTTATAAATCAGCTTGATCAGTGCCCAAAATACGTACACTGCAAAAAATGGTCAGTCAAATTTACTCTCTCCGAAATATGCTCAACGGGACTACACAAAATGAGTTAAATTCGACTCCATTTTTTGCGCTGTATGTGGGGCGTTTTAGCTTTACACAGATAAAAATGGAATTAGCGCAGCTATACAGCATAAAAATATTTCGGCCATGTCACGGCGCTGTATATTTGAATTCAGCCAAAGGGTTAAAAAACTGCGTTATACACAGATGTTCCAAACATAAAAATGTAATGTCCAGCTAAATCTAATCGTTTTATTGGCATAAGTCGTGTTGTCATACCAGACAGACCGTGGTAAACTTGTGAAAACTATATTCAAGTAATCAACACTGTTCGTTACGGTTAACCCTTTCCTGCATGAATATTTCCTATTTCATCTGAGATCCAATTTCAAGCTAATATGTTAACCTAAACATCGTCATGGCTCGATTCTTATTAAATGACGTTCGTGCCCGAAGAGACTCTGACATCACGTGGACATTTTGTGGTCCGCACATACGCGCAGTATAATAGTTAAACACTCTATAGAGTTTGTACGCTATATCACATTGCATTTGGTCAAAAACTCTATCCCTACCAATTGGCACACAGCGGCGGATCCAGAAACAGTTTAAGGTTGTGATCCCTGGATCAAAGTCATGAAACCAAGGCGACGTTTAGATGCATACGTTTGACCTGCGTTTGGGCAGTCTCGTAGCGGTTTCCAGTATTATTTATCACCAAAAGTTTTTGCTTTGCCTAAGCCTCAGACTAAGGATGCTCGCTACCATGGCGTGCGTCGCTGACCGGCTCTGCGCGTTGATATTCGATGCGATTGGCGCAAATACACGTGCGTCCCAGTACGGCGTTGGGCGTCGATTGGCGGCGCCAGACTATGTTTAACGGTGACGGGCGGCGCTGTACGTCATCAAAAGTATAGCGCGACTTTAAGCCTAAACGAAAGAGAGTTCGCGGCCCCCTCATGGATATGCCTGTAATAATTGCTGCAGTCATTTTAGACCACGTAAAACATATACTTTGTATACGGTACACTGTAAATTCTAATGAGTTGATTAACCAATTTAGCTAGAGAGTTAGCTGAGTAAATAACAGTAAACATTAACTCATTCTAAGTTGAGTTGATCCTCACTCTGAGTTCGGTTGATTCCGCGCAAGTGGAATACTTAACTCAGAGTAAGTTTTACTGTCTCAGAATTGTGTGTTCTGAAAGTCCTAACTCAAACTGAGTAGTGATTTAACTTATATTGAGTTAAAATCAACTCCGCTTGGATTCACAGGGTATATACTAATATGTATCATGAAATAGGCGGACAACCGCCCTAAACACAATCTGTACCGGTTCAAAATAATGCCAATAGGAAACCATTACAAGATATTATTTGCCAGAAAAATGATAATATCTTAATATACGAGACATAATTTAAAAATCCTAGCAATCCGCTATAGGGTTTCTGTATAATCTTCGTTAACAGTGACGCAGACACAAGGAATGAGGATATTAAGACTGCTGTAGAGGTTACAACAACGTCTAATGAATTTAAATAAAATTATTTCTAATAAACCTAAATCGTAAGCTAAGCAAAATTTAATGTCACAAAAAATAAATATACATAATTTGTGATGTGGGCGTCCCTAAAACTCGAAATCCTGGTTTACGCGTATGAGAATTCTAGTAATCTGAGTTAGTTTAGATTGAAATAGCCTAAGATAAAGTTTAACCGACACAGCGGCATGCTAGTTTCCATAGTGACAAGCTGAAATTGTTTGCACTGAAATCACGATATATTAAATTTGCCGAAACCATGGTGAAAAGTGAGTCTGTAACAATGTTATCTGCTACTTTGTTGGCAAGAAATACCGGCAACTTAGCGGTTGAAGTCCATGTAAAAATCAGTAGCGGAATGTTTTTCTGTGTGACTGTAATAGAGTAAGCTTAAGCTTTATACAATTTTTTGCTTCAAATACAAACAAATTGTCCGGGTAGAAACTTTGAAATAAAATTATTGTGGGTCTGGCACACTTATCCTCAAATTTCAAGCTAGGGCTTAATAGACAAAGGCCTAAGTTGGGACTATCAGAACTGAGAATTTTGAGTTGATTCAATTCGTTCTGAGTTAATTAATCAACTCACCCAGAATCAGCTCAACTCAGAGTGAGAATCAACTCAACTGAGAGTGAGTTAATGCTTAATGATATTAATTCACAAATAACCAACTCGCTATAGCTGAATAGATTAATCAACTGATTACAATTTACAGTCTAGATAGACAGATAGATAGAAAGATACCTGTTATTTTCGCATAACGCCAAAGCAGCGTTCGAGTAAATAAATCAGAGACTGCCCATTGCAACATCCTACAACCTTAAAACATACTCATGTAAAAATTTACCTACGCAAAGGACTGGGTTTATGCTAAGGCATAGGTAAGCGTTGACCTAATCCTTAAAATTAAAAGTGAACGAAAAATGTCCGAGAGCTATTATCTTCATAAACGAGAATTTAATAGTCGACAAAAGTCCAAAAAATATTTGTAAGGTCGACGTCTTAAACAAGCCTAAAGTCCTAAAGTTTTCATTCCCAGAGGTTTCGGTTCAATAGTTGTTTATTACAAAGCTCAGCCATTAATATTCTCACAGCAAATAAAAGCAAATATTACATTCCCTAATCTCAAAACATGATGATATTGTTATAACTTTTGGGCAAACGTATAGAACAGGGCTGTAACAGTAGTTTAAGCATATCTCTAATCTTATAAGCGTAAAAACAACCTATAGCTATAAGCTTAAAGCTAAGCAAAAAATTTAATCTGAAGCTTAAGGTTACTGTATAGCAGCCTGGTGGAGAAACGATCCGCCTCTGATCTATGCATGGGCCTAACTTTTCAACTCTAAAATAATAATTAATGTTTTCGAACCGTAGGCAGTAAAGATGTAATGTTTTTATCTTATGAGCAAAGATTGCGAACCAGCAATCATTGGAGGGCGCGGGGCTCAGCCTGCCTGGAAAAATTTTGGGCCCCTTAGAAAATTTTCATCTTTGCTTATAAGTCAACGAAACCCCTTGTACGCTTCTCATGAAAAATGTTTAGCCTACGCAAAACAAAGTGAGCTGGCTAAGGGTCAGAGTAGAAATGTCAGGCAAAAACGGGTATTTGGTAGATACAAGGTGCCAATTTATATACTTTTTAGTCAACGCGGTTCAATTATTTGAATTTTAATCAGTCTGTGTATATTTTAACCTGGTCTGCTAAAATGTGTTCAAAAAATACCAAAACAAAACAATTATATAACTGTTCCGGCCTTGTTCTATACATGGACCGAACAATCAATACACTGCATCTATACAAATTCTATTTACAACTACAAAAAGCCTAACAAGTATTAATTTTAAATGCAAAATATAAAACTCAGCTTGAACAATGCTCAAAATACGTATTAGGTGCGTTCCAGCTTTAATTATATATGTGGACTGTTTACATAAGCCAAAATTTGGAATGAAATTAATTAAAAAATGATTCGTTTCAAACTTTCGGAATCCGAAGATTATAAGACAAAATTCAAACGTATTTTATCACCGCAAAATGTATCTTGTCCACGTCCTCCTGACCTCATCATAAAACCTTATTGCCAATTCAATCTTTCATGCTTGATGTCTGTATTCAAAATGTTCCGACACAATTCGTATGGTTTAAAAACATTTCGCCTTTAAATTACCTTCGATGATTGCACACGTCGTCAGGTCGTTCAATTTCAACAAATCCAAACAGGCCTGTAGACTAAGACGTCGAGATTCAGCCCGCCCCCCCCAGAAAAATTCCTTCTTAGAAAAGTTTCAACCTCAAGTCATCTGAATTCCGACCATACCCCCTATTTAAACTTCAAGCCCCCTTCAGACTAAAAACATGTCTAAACTACCCAGGTAATGTCTAAACTAAGCTAAACCATCTTATTCTAATTTAGCGTAGAACATCAGCTTTTTAGTCAACTTAAAGTAAAGAGTTCATTTGTTTTTTTTCTGTTTTAAACAATTAGTCTCAAGTAAACGTATCAGTAAGCTAGAGTAAGCCTCAACGACTGGGGGTCGCTGCGAAAATGAGGTCATTCTAGCGGCAGTGAAAATACTTATTTATCACAAATAAACGAAAGCTGAGGCAAATTAATTTACACACATATAAATATAATTGTTCTATATATATATATGTATGTTTGTATGTATATATAAGTATATATAAATATATGTATATGTATATATATGTATATATATAATTGTTCTGAGTATCTTTAAGATGAACTTTAGCTAATGAACTCTAAAAAAATTTCTATATATTCTTGTAAGTTAATATAGTGACTGTAATTTCCAAAGTGCTTGTACCCGTTCCAAATCCGCACCTGCATATACACATGAACGAAGCTGGGATTTTAGAAAAACCAAAGATATGTTCTATGAATAATTTCGAACTGTGCATTTCTTGTATTACAAACTGAAAAAATTTCGAAACCTATTTATAAAAAACCCCATAGGATTGCGATTGGTTGACTCTAAAAACCACACCGAACTTAAAAATAGAAGGGGTGACTCCTGTGAACCCCCCCACCTGAGTGCTCTCGTTTCTGTATTCCTAATCTAAAGTCCATTCTATATTAACTAACTCCAGCTTACGGTTATAACCAGCGGCGGATCCAGAAATTTTAGACGGGGGGCGGGCTGGCAAATGTTATCAGACACACAATTGTAAGATAGGAAATGTTACCATTTTATCACAAAAAATTCTGCAGGAAAAATTGTCTTTTTCCAAAAAAACAAAATTTTTGTGAGGGCAAATATTGTAAGGTAGGAACCTCACCATTTTAACACAAAACAAACTTTTGACGATGGGTGTACGCCCCCTTCCCCCTGGATCCGCTAGTGCTTATCACGACCATTCTAGCGACAGAATCAGTTTAAAAAACGGTCATTCCAATGTTTAACCTCACACAGCCTATAGTCCGCAGTTAGACTTGATGGCACTAAAACGCTACTAAATTGCTAGTAGACTAATTAGATGAAATTCTAGCATAACGACGTCAAGTATACAATAGAAATCAAATAGTATTATTCGTTTAGTGTGTCCAGATGGTAAAATCTAAAACACGAGCTGTAGTAGGATCAATATATGCTATAGGGCGTGCGGTGCGCGGGCCCGTAGCCAAGGGTTGGGACCAAAGGGCTCAGCCCCCCTGGAAAATTTTGGGTCCCCCTACAAAGTTTTCAACCTTGCTTGTAACTCATCAAAAACTCGTGGATGCCGCCTCCTGAAATACTTTTAGCCTCCTAACAAGGTGAACTGGTTACAGGCACGGCGGTGCGCATGATATCTCAAAGATCTAGCGTGGATTTAATTTCGAGAAGGTATGACTGAATGTAAAACAATTCTTAAGAGACGTTGTAGAAGCAAAGTCAAGTTTAACAGTTTCTCAATAAAATTTTCAAGTTAATTCTCAGTTATCCCGTCCAAACTGTGTTAAACGTCGTTTCCGCAGGCCAAATCTGTAAATCTTAATTAATTCATGTGTAAAATGAGTTCGTTCGCGGGTAGGTTTGGTTATTTTATGACGTATGTGCAGAGTAATTAGGGTACAGTTTTAAGCGGAGCAATCATAAGTGTAGCCAAGAATTCATTTTCGAATTCTATGTAAAAATGTTATTTTAGAGCGAACGTAGTAAGCGAGAAAATTTTATTTGCAAAATTGACATCGTTACTCTATAATACCTGTTAAAATTGCTTATTTTCTCAGTGTTTCCAGAAAAGTCAGGACGAGATATATCCCACGTCGTCTTGTGTTCGACAATGGTCGCTGTATCACGACAATGCGACCAATCGTCGCCCGATCACTTGTAATCCGAAATATCATCGACTCGACAATTCGACGTCCATCATTATGCTTAGGCTTAAATATTCAGGCTTGGGTTTATAACAGTTTTTTTGCTAAACTTAAGTTTAAGTTTAAGCCTAAGCGTAAATACAGTGGAAAGCGTGCAAGAGCCACCAGTTTGTTTTTACTGAATCTTTTCACAAATTTATTCCTGAAATTCAAGTTTTTGAATAAAACAAAAAAACTTAAGACCTTTTTGTTGTCACAAACAACTTTTGCTAGTACAAAAACCGGTAAAGTATTACATTTATTTCTTTAAAACGTCACCGTAAAAACAACGGATTTCATCAGCGAGTTCGATGCTTTAGTTTCCACTACTTCTCACACTCTCAGCGTCAAGAAATTTTGACAACATTTGAAACAGTAAAATTTTAATCTGCGCTCGTAAAAATTGAATATTTATGCAACACACGAATTTTGTCAACACTTGTTTTCGATTTTACTACGAACCTTTTAAAAATGAACAAATAAGCAAATTTTTAGGGTCGCAACAACAGCACTGCTTCGCAGCGGGCCCGTAGCCAAGGTTTGGCACCAAGTGGTCTCAGCAGTCCACTCGAAAATTTTCAACCTTGTTTGTAAAGTCAATAAAAACCCCTTCTATGCCCTTCCTGAACAGTTTTTAGCCACCATTTAGCAAGGTGAGCTTGCTATGGGCTTGGGTCGAGAAGAAGTTTCCTACGGATATTGGGTATTTTTTTCGGTGTGCGCCCGCCAGGCAGAAATTTGGTTAATTTTGGTCGTACAGCAAAAATTTTAAAAGTTCTGAGTTTCTCTCAACCTAATCAAGTCTATCGAAAAAATTTCCGAATAATTTTTCATTTTTCACACGCAACCCGCCCCCCGCAAACTTTCTTACCGATATATATCCTGTATTGCAACTATCCGTTGAAATAAACGTTTTTCGCCTTGAATCAAAAGCTTAAGCGATAATGTAAGGTTATACTTTGGAATGTTACATTGATACCAAGTACGCTTTAACGTTTCGAACTCAACTTTATTTGGTCCTGGAGTCAGTTACGCGCTACAATTAGGGATAATTGATCGCTATGGACTCTAATTAGCGTTTAGGGACTCTATCCGCTTACAGACTTTTATTAGGGATACGGACCCTGTTGATTGTGACTCAAAATGGGGACCCCCTCTTATTACCCCCTCTTATTCGGGTCACTACAGTACGTTCAAAATTCACAAACGTTTTTTAAAAATGTCTCATTGGTTTAAACACTTTTAAGAAGTTAGCAGGAGGTGGTTGTCAAAAGAATTGTTACGGAACTTTTCAGTTTGTAACACAATGAGTCCACATTGAAATTTCAATAAAACGTAATCCCCTCTTGTCTAAAATCATGACTATACCCCTACCAGGGTGCAACCGGAGAAAAAACATACCGGAGACGGAGGACAACGAAACTTGCCAGAGCCGGAGTTGAGGCGAAATTAGGTAGTAAGAATGATCATTAATTAGTTAATTTTTGCCAATATCAGCAATATGTTGTTAAGTTGTTTGGTTTTACGCTAATTTTTTGCGAAATTTCGGAAATCGTTTTCTGAAAATTGTGACAAAAGTAAAACGAAACGCGCTAAACCGATAAATTTTGCAAAATTATGCAAGATTTTACTACCGAAATTGTCGTGTCGGAACCTCCGGCAAAAATTCAACCGGAGCCGCAGGCCTATTCTCTGCCGGAGCCAGAGGCACAACTCCTGTGGTACCCTGACCCATACATGTTACTGATAAACCGACAATTTCACCGTTTAGACATATTAAAAAACTTTTCCAAACTTATCCGACGTATTTACAAGAATTACAGACGTTCACAGTCAAATCGAGTCAGAAATTGTTGCTCGCAACTTTAATAATTCTCAACGGCCACTTAGAGTATTTTATATTTAGACTTTTTAAACATTTCTGTCTTAAAATCGCGACTAATATTCTTATTCTCAAAATTAAGAAGAAAAAAATGTTTTTTTCAAAATTTCAAAAATATCCTAAAAGTGCAACATTTGTTCAAAGTTACAAAAAATCTCTTAATTGTTGCGCGGATTTGAATGCAAAAAATATTTCGCAATTAGCAATAAAGTTTTCACAGATATGTATTCGGAATTTGCACGGGCCCGTAGCCATGGGCGTCAGGGGGGCGCATTTCCTCTGAAGCAATTTTGACCCCCAAGATAATTTTCAACTTGCTTGTATATTGTTAACGAAGAGTCTTGTAAGCCCGTAATGAAAATTTTTTAGCTACCTCCAATAGCGAGGTGAGCTGGCTACGGGTCTGAATTTGCAGTGGAGTATTTACAGGATTCAAAAGGAACGAGACACCTAGAAACACTTCAGGATAATTGCCTTTAATTTAGAGCTGAACATATTATTTGCTGTTCGCTAAATCGCTTAGTGTACACATTTACTAATGTTGTATACCGTTCCGAAATGAAATTATTGATACGTCTTGGTTAACAGCAAGGCAGGAGCAGCCACCTCCCATTCGGGGTGCCCCCCACCCTATCAAGATTTTAAACAAAAATATTGAAAAATATTTTAATCATCACAAGGGGCCCACACCCCCCGGAATTTTCGGAGCCCACACTCTAGACTGCTCCGGCACTGATTAACTGAACAAGAGGTATATATTTTGTAGATCTAGCCAGTTCCTATGCGCGCCAAAGTTCTCTGATACGCTTCTTTATTACCAAATGTTCTAAACCAAATACGCTTATGTCAAATACCGAAAACGGAACTAAAACATTTCTTTGCAAATATCATCATCAAAATCAACCATTTGCTTCAGGCGCGTTTTAAGCCAGACACCACAACTCGAAAAAATTATAATCAAAATAAATGCGCGAACTGCAACCATTAGAAACTGAAGTTTGAGCTAACAAAATCAATCTAAGCTAGCGGCGTAGCTAGGATTTCATTTCGCGTGGGTACACACGTAAAGTATAGTTGTGAAAGTGCTAAATAGCAAGCTTGAAAATGTTTTGAATTGTCGGATCTAGCAAGCGATTCGTATGCCTGTAAATACCGTTTTTTCTCGTCTCTCAAGAAATTTCTGAAGGTATATATCCCTGTATAAAACCTGAATATAACAGCTGAAATTTACTGCTTTGGTCTTGGAGATCAAAACGGCTGTCAACAAAGAAAGCTTAATCCGATCAGTTGGCCATACTAGTGTACCCTTATCCTATTTGAACTTAGTTTGCCCAGGCTTCAGATTCATGACGTAGCGAGAGGGGAACCTGGTGCCACGGACTCCGTAAATTAAACTAATTTTTGGTCCGTTACTTCCAATGTTCCTATTTCATAATTGGCTCTCCCTCCCAATTCCAATTGCTTTTTGCCTCTGGGGGGTGTGCGGCTCTGCACGTCTAAATTCGGTCATACTGGTTAAAAATAATTTGAAGGATCGTTCGTCTCCAGTTGGGTAGCGGTGGGTAGATACTATAGTTTAGGGACGCACTACCTTTATCCCACCTGTCTCGCTGTACTTTTCTAGAAAAGTAAAAAATTTTTCCGAAGGGTGGCTAAGCACTGCTGTCCCTTCTTTGGATACGGGCCCATATCCTTCGTTTGCAGCTACAGCCATCGACAGAACAGTAGCCAGCTCACCTTACTAGAGAGGCAAAAAAATTTTCAGCAGTGACATACAAGGGTTTTCAAGGACTTACAAGTGAAGCTGAAACGTTTCTAGGGGAGCAAAATTTTTCCAGAGGGGCTGAGCCCACCAGTCTCCCCTTATATACCGGCGCACCTCGGTCAAGCTACAAATTACCGCAGCCTTTTGTGTGTGTGTATGATAACTTATGGTGTGCCATATAAAGAGAGTTCAGAGGTCAACAAGAAACCGTTTGATTGACGGCTAAATTGAATTAGTTTAAGCTTTTATTGGCATTTTTTCTGCTTCTTCTGCACTGCATACTTAGAGGCTGTGGAAAGTAAAATGCAAAGCTTCACATGGTATTTTTCGACCCGGTACCGTATACACTCGCTTGGTTTATACTCGACGATGAAATCAGTTCAAAGGGCGGATGGTTAGGCGCAGTGGCGAAATGTCCCGTTTACAAGTTCGAGTTCGTTCCACATAGCACCCGTAGCCAGAAGGACGCCATGAATAGCCTGAAGCCCCTAGTATAATCACCGGTAGAAAATTTTCAACCTCGCTTGCTAGTGGCGTGAAATTATTGCATCCGCCTGCTGAAAATTTTTTAGTACCCAATAGTATGGTTAGCTAACTGCGGTCCTCCTTCGAGCTTGATTTTTAACTGCTTAAGTAGAAAAATCTGAATGCTTCCGACCGATTGTACCTTGAGAATGACCATGTGCACCGTTTTTGTTTTCAACAATTTACTTTAATTCTGTTTGTTTTCAATGCAGCCATCTGTTTTGTAACCATGTGAGACATGCCTGTCCGTTGTCAGTCTAGGTAGGAACCAGGACATCAGACCCTTCTACCAAGCAGCTGGAAAAGCGGGCTAGAGCGGGGATCGAACTGTCAGCCTATGGATCCTTAAGCGAGCATTCTACCACTGCGCCACGCAGCCCGCCTCTCCAACTGCATTTTTCGTCGACTATATGTGTCGACCGTATGCTGCCAGCTAGCATACATACAGTATACTGCACTATATTGCATGTGCACGTAACGGATGTAAGCATGTCACATGCTTACATCCGTTATGTGCACATGCAATATAGTGCAGTATACTATATGTATGCTAGCTGGCAGCATACGGTCGACACATATAGTCGACGAAAAATGTAGTTGGAGAGGCGGGTTACGTGCCGCAGTGGTATACCGCTTGCCTCGGAGCCGCTTGTTCTATCCCCGCGTTATAGGCCCGCGTTTTCCAGCTGTTTAGTTAAAACGTCTGAAGTGCCGGATCCTGCCTAGTCTGACAGGTTACTGGTAAAAATTTGAATAAATCCTTCATGCCCAGCGGCCAACTGGTCATCTGGCATTGGTGACCTAGTTGACTTTGGGCCAGGGGCCAACCGAACAAAACGAAAACAATTTTGGTTATGTAATTATTTGTATAAACGTCAGTGGTCGCTCCGATTGCATCAGAATACCAGGGCTAATTTATACTGCCCGTTCAGCCTTGTTCCGGCCCACCCATAACCATAAGTTTAGTTTGTTAGAGCGTAAACCCAGTCAACTGATAAACATAATTCAATGCTTAACCTAATCGGGCTCTTAGCCGAAAAGAGCTTGATGCCTCAATTTTCATTACAAAAATATTGTCCTCCGTTAGACAAGCAAACTCCGTACAAAGCACTCCTAAAACATCATTAACCTTCCCTTAGCATCCTGAGCTGGCAACGAGGCGGTAAATCGTAACGACAGGATCGGGAATAAAATTTCAATTCAGAATCGAAATCACAACATAAACCACCGATGAATGATATTCAAGGTTATACCAAATTAAACAACATTACTAAACTTTCATTCGAGCAATCTTCCTAATATTATTACTCTAATGGAAATGTCAGTATTAATTACGTGTTACAGTTATTTTATTGTGCATGCAGTGTTTGCTGCAGTTTGCACGCAGTTGCAATTTTGACGCGGAAATGTTGCAGACGCATTTCGATGGCGTATAATCGCAAACAAGTGTAAAATAAGTTTGTAAACAACAATTATTGATCGTTTAAGTGAACTCGACTGATAACTTATTTCGTAGGTATTTTCATTTTAACAATTGCGGCATCTGACGTTGAGTTGGTTGAATATTGTGGCCAATGTATAGAATCCGGCCGTAACCAGTGCCGGCGAAAGTGCTCGCAAACAACCAATTGTGGGACCACCCGACCATTGGTGGGTCCTCATCTGGGCCAACTAAAATTCTTGGCGGGGGACCACCCGACCATTGGTGGGTCCTCATCTGGGCCAACTAAAATTCTTGGCGGGGGACCACCCGACCATTGGTGGGTCCTCATCTGGGCCAACTAAAATTCTTGGCGGGGGACCACCCGACCATTGGTGGGTCCTCATCTGGGCCAACTAAAATTCTTGGCGGGGGACAACCCGACCATTGGTGGGTCCTCATCTGGGCCAACTAAAATTCTTGGCGGGGGACCACCCGACAATTGGTGGGTCCTCATCTGGGTCAACTGAAATTCTTGGCGGACCACGAAGTTATACAGCTGTGAAACATTTCTTGCCAGTGGAAATTGTTAGAACTACCGATCTGTACGACGCCTGTTCGACATTTTGCCCAAAATTAGTGACCACGCCGGGCATCGAATCACAGCCTTCTTGCACGCGAGTCAAACATGCTACCACTACACCATGTGGTCATTTGCAACAACTTCATATTCCGGCATATGTGCAGTGGCGGATCCAAAAATCTTTGACGGGGGACTTACTGGCAAATGTTATGAAACGCAGAAATTGTACGGTAGAACTTACCAGTTTAACACAAAAAATTCTGCAAAAATTTTCTGAGGGAAAAATTACAAGGTAGGAACCTTACCATTTTAACTCAAAAAAAATTTTAGCAGAAGGGGGCTTATGCCCCCGTCCCTCCTCTGGATCTCTAGTGCACATGTTCACATGCATCGCAATCTATGCCTTAAGTACATTTACCGTGCACGTATACCGACAGAAATAGGGTCCTCGAATGATTTAAGTAGCAATTTTTACATCCACAAATTACATTACCGGATTTGAAATTGCGCAATAAAATCATATGCATACACTTGCAAAATCTCACTGCCGCCGAGATACTAACAAAATATCAAAAACCCAAAATTTTCGCTGCAAGCGTTTTAATTCGTTAATAAATTGTAAAATAATGCTTGTCGTTCCGTTGGCCAACGCTGCGCAAATATATTTAAGCTAAACCGATCTTATTTATTAGCATTTAACCCTTTCTCACATGAATATTTTCTATTTCCCCTGAGACCTACTTTTATGCTAGGATTCGAACTCCAGTGACTGGAGTGGGAGGCGTATACCATCACCACTCAGCAATAGGAGCTTGACGCTCGAGCCCGAGGGGGCTCTCACGTCTTGTGGTGATTTAGTACTACGTATACGTGTTGCAATTGTTAAACACGGTGCGGTATATACTATTTAACGTATATACACTGCACTGAGTTGCCTATAAGCAACTCAATGTGAGAACGGGTTAATATTCAAAAATGAATCTGCACTTGGTGCTCGCTTTGTACACAAGCTTTACTTTGTAGTTCTAGTAAATCATACTGTATTCACCTATAAAAAAACTTGGCTTAGGCTTAGGCTTTTTTTATTGATTTTGTAAGGTTCTGACATACAACTTGAGGGCGCCAAACACGCTAGACACGGCATTGAATACTATGGCTCCGAAACGAATCTTGGCACCCGTTTGATTGTGCCCATCCCTCCCAGAAACTGAGGGTTCCAATCCTGTAGTGACGGATCCAGAAATGTATAAATGTTTGGCCACTCGAGTTGGATAAAACAACTTTCAATTGAAGCGAGCGAGAAGCTGAACGCAATTTTCGTGCTCACCTTAATACAAATTTTTTGCTTACTGCTGGAAACAAGACAGCTCGAAGTGCCCCATTTGGATGCGCCAGTGGTCAGCGGTGTCTAACAGACTTACTTTAGGAACGACACCAGTCTTGAATGGATTCATAACGCGCGCGTCGCCATCCGCGCTTCCTGGATCAGGAACAATTTTCGTCGTTGATTGATGTGGGGTAAATGAGTGTTGTAGTTTACGCAACGGCCGATATGGCACGCTTGGTCCAAACTCCACGCCTGCACAAGGAAATAATTGACGCTTGACATTTCGAGACTGTCGCGTTATTGGTTGAATCATTCCAGAACCGGATGTCCTTAACGATGACACTACATCCGGAATACTTTGAGTCAATGATTGACCGTGGGGATAGGTTCCAGCTTGATGAAGGTGGGCTAGGGAACCGGAAGCTAAAAGGATGGATGGAGGCTGACCGTAAGAGTATTTGTGCCGTGCTGGTCCCACAGGTTCGTCTACTTGATTTTCAGCAATACCAGGAAGAGTTGACGTTGAGAAACAATGCATGAGGGGAGTTGAATTAAGAGTGGTTAGTGTTTCGGTTGGTTTAGGTTTGCCAGGACTCTTCGATCTGGCATAGCGACTTTTTGGTGACCGTGGTTCGGCCGTCCCTTCCATAGATCTTCCTCGAATTAGAGGGTACGGTTTGTGAGCCACTGGTTTGGGTGTATTTTGATGCAAGGGAACACTTGTAAGGCTGTCATCGTTGATGCTTTCTTCAAGACGTTTGACGGAATTTGATAGCGAAATTATTTGAGGAGACGAAAATTTTTTCATAATATCAACCGGGGAAGATTTAGAATGAGGCATCGTGGGTCGGGCACACGTAACCCAAGGTAACCTGATTGGGCTCGGGTTTGACACTGTCGGCTCCCAACGTGGGCCGCAAATATTTGTTTGAAAGGACCGACCGGATTCCAGTGCCTTGTTCGTCGCTATTTTCGATTTGCATATCGCGTTCTCGTCAGAAATAGCAATGTTTGAAGGTATTTTGTGCGATGAATCGTCCCCTGTAGTAGAGTTTAATTCTACCCTGCCTTCTAAACCGGATAATTTCACCTGATCAAAAGTCAAACTACCGTTGAAATTAGTTTGCCTACCAACTAAGCCAGTGCTGACTAGATGTTGACCTGACGAAAACGGTTCGTCAACGCCTTGCTCACTTTTAGAGTTCTCGGAAACTGCTGGGGTTTGGATTGAATTTGAGCTGGTGAGCATGAGCGATTGAGTACTGAACTCGCTATGCGGTGCTGTGGTTTCGGTGATTTGAATGCTGGATTGAACGGGTGTACAAGTTGTGTATACGACTTTGATGCGAGCACCGTGTCGTCGACGTCTGATTACAGGTGATAGTAACGCACCTAAAAATAATTAAAATCAGTTTCAATACTTAATGGACCGTATTTCTGCTATTCCCATTAGCGGCCGAAGACAACTGACGCAGAAAAGGTTCGATGACATCAAGAGTGGATGGTCACTCAAGACAAGAATGTATAGTTTACTGGGGTTCTGTATAATACCAAATGTGCCATGGCGGTTTGAGTTTTGCCCGAACCTCGCTTATCTTCAAGGAACGGTGTCTCTATCACACATTCAACATTGGCTTGATTACCACAATCGAGTAAGACAAAATTTGAAATGCGGAGTCAAATTTAACTCAGTTTGTGTAGTCAAGAAACGCCTGTTTCCGAGACAGTCAATTTGACTCCCCATTTTTTACAGTGTATACACGTAGTAATAGTACACCACAGTGCGTTGTGCAATATTTTACTTTACACACATTGCGTTAAATTGCTAAGAGGGTTTAAACGGTTTCGACTTTGTAGTCTTACTTGTTGTTGAGCTGGTGCTATCGTTACAAGCGATTTGAATATACCCGCTTCCAAAGATATGAGTATCATCCTTTGATTGTTGTCGTCCGGTATTTGCTTTTGGTTTATTTGAATCCGGCCTGGGTTGATCTGTCGTTTCAGTCAGGTTTGCAGATGTCCAACGTGGAAATGTGGATGCCGTTGTTGATGTTGTCGATGTCACTGTTGTTGTTGCTGCTGTTGTTGCGGTTGCAGTTGTTGCCGTTGTTGTTGTTGTTGCCGTTGTTGTTGTTGTTGTTGTTGTTGTTGTTGTTGTTGTTGTTGTTGTTGTTGTTGTTGTTGTTGTTGTTGTTGTTGCTGCTGCTGCTGTTGTTGCAATATCGCAAGAACTGGACGGTATTTTCAACGTTATCGTTTGCACTGTGTGGAGCAAAGGCGGTTGACACTGAAAAGAGTACGCAACTGGTTATATTCTGTGTCGAAAAGAATGTATTCAGCGCGCGTTGCATTTTTGACCGACATCATTATTTAGAGGGTGTCTGATTGATTGTATACATTTTACATTCTGAACGTACGAATAAGCATCACAGGATTTGGTTCGTTTTTACGGCTAAATAATAAATATTTTGAGCAATGTTATCCTACCCCCAACAATCGTGGAGGGAGTCGGCCAAAAATACAACATGCAGTGGGACAATTTGTACCATGCAAACGACGTTAGTTACATAGTCCTGTTGAAGTATATATGCATCATTCACTCTTGCGTGAACTTACATATTTCATTTATGAATTAAACACGCCGAGTAAATTTGTCAAAGTTTAGTCTCATACAACAGAAATGTTCCACCAAAATGTTCTTTCTTGTTTATGATTATTATTATTAAGCATTACTAGTAATTATTATATCCAATTATATGACATTTTCAAAGCTTAAATCGTAGTAATCTCGGTCACACCATAGAGCCTAAATTTGTAAAGACGATAAGAGCTGTAGGATAGGCGGGATGCGTGGCGCAGTTATAACAGCCTCTGCCTGACACCCGGAAAGTCGCTAGTTCAAAACCACCTGTAACCCGCTTTTCCAGCTGCTTAGTTAATAAGGTGTGAAGTCCCGTTATTACCTAGATTGGCATTACCACTTATATTATGAATTAACCATTAATATAAAATGCACAATGCTTTACAGTTATCTTTTTAGCGTTTGCCAATACTAAACTACAGTATTGACAGCAAGGTAAGTATCACAATTTACAAGCATTGTCCAAACTGTTTACACAATCTGAAGAACAACGACCAAATTTGGAAGCATGGGGATGAATAGAATCGGGCAAAGTTTTAAACCTAGGGTCCATATTTTCAAATGTGTATAGCAACTATCACCAGTTAGTAATACGTTTTTAAACTCACTATCCGTTGCAGTTTTTAAACTCAAAATTGGTACACGAATAGAGCAAATCATATGCAAAAAAATGCGCAAATTTTTTTGCCTCATCTTTCACTGGTTCAAAAATATTAACAAGACTTATCACCAACTTGTGATAGGTGCTATACGCATTTGAGAATACGGGCCTTTGATTTAAGCTAATTATCAGCATTCTAGATTCTGTTCTGTTAATAGTTTGACTCTAATTGTACTGTGTGAAAAGTTTCGTTAGGATTGCGCTGTTCGAATAAAAATACGAATTCAGTGGTGGATCTTAGTGAACAATCGCACTAATATTTGGCTGTCTTAGCTAGAAAAATCTAAAATTAGCTTAAAAATTAGTAGTTTTAATGTATTTTACAACTAAAAAGAAGCAAAGTCGTTTTAGCGAATCAAGCTGAATGTTACAAAGTGTTAATGGAAAATCATTTTGAAACTTTAATACAAATTTTTTGATGCTAAAATTTAAACTACAAAAAACCCTTACTTAAGTTTAGTTTTTATACTATTTTAGTAACAAAATTGGCGTAAACTTTTTTGTAACAAAATGTTTTTTGTTATTAAGAAAAATAACTAGAAAAATTCTGTCGTTTGCTGAATTTTGAGGCGGCGCGCAACATTCAGCTACAAGGGATTTTTATGTGAGCTGTCGACACTTTTGCTGTGTTTCATTTATTTAGCTTTTGTCACATTGGAAGCTGAAGAAAGGCGGCGAACTTCAAGTCTTTAACAAATCGAATTTTCAAAAATTCAAATTTGGCTCTGAAATTATCTGGATTACTGTGGTTAAATTTCAAGTATACAATAAAACTTTCAAAATCAGACTATTTTGTAACGAACACTGATTGATTGTGAATATGGCGAGAAAAAATCTTGATTCAGAAATCCCACCTTCGTTGGCGTAATTTTTGTCATTGTCAAAACAAGGCGGTGTCGTTGGAGCACGTTTCAATAGACTAAGCTTATATAAGTTTTAGACTGCTTTTTGCTTAGGCTTAAGTTTAGGTACAAGCTCATTCTTAGGTTTTTACGTTTAAGAATATGCTTATATTACTGTTACGAGTCCTGTTTCATACATTGGCCCCTAAGCCTTAATTTTAAATGTGAAGGGAGCGTATAAGAGCTCGAATAGCAATTACTGTCGCAATCAACAGTAGTGGTGCGTCTGTGATTACTTCATTGAACTGAATTTTATATTGACAAGTAGAACAGTATACTCTCAGACACCTGCAGACTGCAACAATAGAATACAACAGCTTATATTTGCACCGCGACAAAATACACATGTTTGCAACTGCATTATCGTCGTAGTTTCAAAATTGTTCACAAAATACTCATAAATTCGCAACAAACGCGGATAAACATAAAATGTAATGAATTATTTAAATAAACAAAATATCGCGCAAGCGGATAATGGGTCTTCTAGCAATTCTGAAACTATTAATGTCGACAAAGCGTCAATTTTTTCAATTAACCAGTTTAAAATTAACTTTAATATACTTAATTTGAAATACGATTGCAAAAGATAGAATTTTAATAAGGTTAGGGTTAATTAATGGTTTATGAAATTATTAATGGTTAACAAGGTACAATTCGTTAGTCAACAACTCGTCACCCGACAATTTGTAATTCAAAAGTCAATCATCATTAAGTCTTCGGCTTAAGCTAAGGATTACGGTATGGATTATGCTTAGATTTATTAATAAGCTTTACGACAGGCGACAATTTGTCGGACGACTACTGGTCGTAATTGGCCTTGTTTAAAAATAAATCTATTACAAGAGATCGCAGAACCTTTTTAAATTCACATTAAGAGTATTTGTAGAAAATTAAAAATACAAAACATCTAAAAAAATTGTCTTAAATTCATAGAAACAAAAAATCATTGAACGCTACAGCTTTCAAAAAATTACTTCCGCTTTCAAAGTTACAGGAACCAATGAAAACCGCCTGTCTAAAGAACTGGTATTTTTCTGTTTGTTCCGATCGCTTCCTGGTAACTTAGAGATTGGCCTGTTTAGGCTTAGTATGCAGACCATTGTACGGTCTCTACAATCTTTACTAAGCCTATGATTAAGCCCAAGCATGATCATTTTGTCTAAGTACAAAATCTGCTGTCGAATCGTACCGTTGTATTCGTTATGAAGTGGCCAAAATTTCAACATATAAGGCGCGTAGGTAGCGGAAAATTAATCAAACCTAATATAAAAATTGATGGCCCATGTAAAGAGATCAGGGGCAGAATGTGTTTCTGCGGGACTGCAACAGAGTATGTTTAAGCAATAGACTAATTTTTTTACTTTGGTTTCAGGATTAGGAATATGCTTGTACTACTGTAACGACCCTGTTCTATACAATGGTCGAAGTTTTCGCGGTAAAAGCATTATTTACGCTTTCAAAAAAATCTAAGGCCTTTCATGTGAAAAAGGCCTACGATTGTCTATCAACGAAAATAGACATTTTAGCTACTAATGCCAAAAAACATTTTGCTGCTTTTCTGTGTATCTATATTGAAATAGCAACATCAGCCTTTGTGTTTAACATTTGAGAAAATACACAAAAATAAGTAAATTTCACACAGAAAATATCGTTCATTGTGTCATATTTTACACAATCCTCTAATAATATAAAAACTAGGTCAAACGCAGTGTTTAATAACAGGTATTGCTTTTGCAATATTTTCTATATATTGTTGCATGCATATAAACTTGTGCGAACGCATAAATATTAGCTTCTGAAATGCAAAACTGGAAGCTATATAGCAACCCCGAAATGGGAAATTGGAAATAAACCGGAAGACCTAAGAACAGAATTTGTGGACCCTAGGCAAAGACTTTCACCTGAGCTCAGTGCCCACCTTATCCTCACCGATAATCCATACAGGGCCAGAGCAACCACGCCCCCTTGGAGGCGCCCTCAGCCCTAAAGGGCCTCCCATAACCGTTTGAAACAAAAACCGCTTAAGTTTTAAAATGCATCTGACTTCTCGCTCGCTTCGTTCGCGTGTTTGGAGGCCCCACCCTTAATGTGGCATGTCTAAATCGTCCACTTGGGCTTCGCTAGTAAGTTTAGTTCGGCCATCTCGTATACATGACGCATTTGTATTGCGTGATAAATCACACAAAGATGACTAAAAATACTAATTCTGATATATGCTTAGCGTATATTTCGCAGCAAAACCTTGAAAATGTGTCTTAGACTTTGTGTGCGATAGTCAAAACGCGCAATGAACATAAAATTTTAAACTCAGCTACTATGGTAGAATGTTCATAGTGTGACATATTATTAGCGATGAATTGGGTGAATTTTTAGGTAAACACTCACCGTGGTAAATTTGACCGGCTGGCTCGCGCTTTAGCCGCCCCCCCATCACATATAAATTTAGTTTTCTTTCAGCTGCATCATCCAAGGACCCAACCAATTTCAACAGTTTCTTATAAGGGTTACTAGTGTTTTGCAGATTTGCAACCAAACTCTAGAGTGCCAATTATTAATCAATTTTAGCCAGTATTTTTACAGAAATTACTGTCTGTGCCCACGGTATTGTCATTTTGGTGGCTTTCAACCTGAGCCGACATGCAGAAATTCTGACCCTCGAACAATACTGAAATTTAGTTGACAGATTTGGGTTTCGATAGTTTTTTTTATTTTTACTTTAAGCTCTATTCACACGGGTAAGTTTTTGCTGCGAGAACTTGAAGCTGCAAATTGCACACAGAACTTGCATTTTTTCATCAGCCAATGAGAAAAAAGCGGCGGCAATAAATTCAGTGAACTTGCACTGTTATTCACACATGTGAACTAAATTCCTAGCTATGATTTTTTAATGAATTATTCGCAGCTGCAAGTTTTTCGAACGGGATTGTGGACAAAACTTGCAAATGCAAGTTGCAGTTGCAAGTTCTTGCAGAAAAAATTTGCACGCGTGGATTGGGCTTACCCGACATTTCTTACATAAAATACTTTTATGTTATCGAAAAAATTTTGGCCACCGGGACGAAGACGATCGCAGGGAAGCGATCTTTCCGAAATCATTCAAGGTTGCGACCCTGTGAAGGACGTGTTCTTCGCGCTGTATTGTCGTACCAGGTTCAGCATTATAAATATACGGCGTTGTCGGCAAATCGTCAAACAAAATTGCCGTAACAGTCAAAGCAATTTTAATAAAAAGTTTAAAAAGTTCACAAAATTTGAGCAAAAAAATTCAATTTTTCACTCTCGTTTTTAAGGCCGAAAATTACTCGTCGCACAGGGATTTCACATTAAGATAATTGGACTAATTTGTCTTTTATATGCGGATATATTAAATCGTATATTATTTATATTAATAACAAGAGTGCACAATACAAGAGTATGCAATTCTTGAGGTTCCACGTACAAAATTTACCGCTGAGCTTTGTATTTTTGGCCAACCCACATTATTCAGGGACGGTCGCTGTCACATGCAATACCCTTAAATTAACCCATAAATAGGACATTTTTGATACCTGATACATACAGTGTCATGATTCGCACAGGTTGAAAACCCACTAAATAAGGGCGGCCTTCCAAAAACGCAACGCTCGGCGGAATATTTTGTATCATGCGGAGCTCCAAGATTTGCCTACTCTAATATCATGCACTCTTGGTATTTTTCACAATACGAATCGATTGGAAGCTCTGGTAGATTCATAGAATGATCCGGAAAGTGCCGTTCCCGCAGAAGTATTCAGAAAATCTTCCAATTAGCAAGCAATGAAAAATTGCACCTTCGACTAATTGCAGATATCAAGAGTGCACATATTCATAGAGTGCGATACATCGCCACAGTCTGAATTATGAGCATGAAGCTTCACGCGGCAGGGTTGAAACCAGCCCCGTCCAAAGCCGCCCGAGCCCAGGCCTAAATATTGGGCGCGCGGGGCTAAGCGGGCCGGACCCGGGCTTGGACCCAAACTTTGGGCCTGCGAGCCGAAACTAATCCGAGCAGCTTATGACCTCTTTTTGTCCCGTAAAGTCCATGAAATGGTTCGCTGGTTTGATGTTGTAATAAGATTTAGAAAGGCATTTTTGAACCTTTTAATTCCTTTCAATTTTCTTCGAACGAGAGTTATTTTTGAGTTCTTAAATCGCAATCATTTGCACCACTAGGGATGTAAAAAAATGTTTTGTAGTCGACTGCACTACCAAGCAAGCTTGTCAGTTATCTAGAATCTTGAACTGCAGACGTTTCTGATGCTACTTCATGGAATTCGATAAATACTGGCATGAAAACACAGTACTACTTCTATTATTATCCAAGCTCACTCGTCGCGTGCTTGAAACGTCTGACTAATTGCTTTTATCGTCGATTATATGTGTCTTTCGTATGTTGCCAGCAAGCATACAATACAATGTACATTGCATATAATGCATATACACTAGAACAAGCATGTCTCAAATGCTTACATGCCCCAATTTTCAACAAGGTCATCCCCTGATCGTCCACCCTGTTTTCGACTGGATACCATGTTTATAGCGTGGCAATTAACCATTACACTCACAGCGTAACCCCTATGTCAGTATAGGTAACAACCGGGACTTCGAACCTTTTTTAACTAAAGCAGGTGGGGAAATGCGGGTTACGGTGTTTTGAACTAGCGACCTTCTGCGTGTCAGGCAGACGCTGTTACCACTACGCCACGCTGCCCGCGTGTCCAACTGCTTTTTTCGTCGATTATATGTGTCGACCTGGTGCTGCAGGCAAGCATACTATACAATGTGCATTGCATATATTGCATATGCACTAGGACAAGCATGTCTCACATGGTTACATTAAGCGAATTTCATATTTGCAAAATTTTTGTTCGTGTATCGTTTGGCACAATATAAAAGTAAATGATTCCTAGTTTACCCGGGCCATTAAACAATAAAATGCAATTTTCCAAAACGCCACTGATAGTTAAAGTGAACGCAATAAAGCACAAATTTTAAAATCATATGTCTACACAGTAGGCTTGTAGCCAGCTCACCTTACTATGAGGCTACATAAACTTTCAGGTAGAGTACACATAAAGTTTCCGTTGACTTACAAGCAAGATTGAAAACTTTCTAGCTGTGGTGTGAAAAAATTTCCACCGGATGCGAGCATCTCTGGCCTCGCTTTGGTTTTACTGGCCCGACACGCAGACACAACCTGTATTCTCTACTGAAACGAAAATCAAGCAGACAAACCTCATTTGCAATTCAAACATTTCGGCATATGATTAATATATTTCAATGGGAGCAAAAGTTGGTCAATATTTGACACGCTGTCCCCTGTGGCTAATTATCACATCCCACACACGTAAACACAAACTCGTCAAAGTATAAATAGAGCATTAACGCACACTATAAAACTTGAATTGAACGTGCGTTCAAACCAGTCTGCATTGAAAACAGTTAGGTTTTATGCTTAGGTTTAGGCTTAGGTTAAGGTTCTGACTTTGGTTAACGTGACAACGTCTGCATGGCCATGGCTGGCTTTATTGGTGTACCCATATATGTGGTTTTTGTGTTTGGTTTTTAAATATGTGTCTGTTGGGTATGAACAAACCGTTTCAATGTTTTTGGAACTAAGCGTAACTTCTTGTCGGGCCCGTAATCAAAGGGGGTCAGGGCGGTTCAGCCCACCCTGAAAAAATTTTGGCCTCCCCTATAAATTTTCAACATTGCTTGTAACTCATTGAAAAACTTTAAATGCCCCTCCTGAAAATTTTTTAGCCCCCTTAGCCAGGTTCGCTGGCTACGGGTCTGGTCCTTGTCCTAAATTTTGGCTACGTCTATGTTTAACAATTCTCTCATTCATTCATTGCACAGCGACCTATGTTATCAATAGGTTTAGGCTTAGATTTCAATAGGAGCTCAGGGTTCAGGAATGATGGATACCATACGTGAGGCTGCTCAACTGTTAACTACGATATACCTAACAGATGCGGTGATATAAAGAACCTAAGGGAAGGCACATGCCAAATTTTTTTGGGTCTTTTCGGTTATCCCTGCTGCCAGCAGCGTTTGCCCAAAGATGGCTGGATTTTGAAAATTTTTGCATATTTGAGCTTCTCATATCCTCTTTTGGTCAGTCTACGACCAAATTTATATTTTTAAAAATTTGATTTTTAAGGTCCCGATTTGGGATCCAAAAATCTTTATGTTAAAAACTTAGACAAATTACATACCTTTCAATGCAGCCGGGCACGTAGTCAACGGTGGGCCAGGGGAGATCAGCCCCCCACGGAAAAATTTTGGGCCCCCCTAGAAGATTTTCAACGTTGCTTGTAAGTCACTGAAAACCTTTAAATGCCCCTCCTGAAAAACTTTTAACCCCTCCATTAGCAAGATTGGCTGGCTACGGCCTGAATGCAGCTTGTGCAGTTGAGTTCAACTGTGTTAAACAATCGAACGTCTGGCGTGTGGGTTATGGTCAAAAACTGATGTGCACACTGCCAATGATTTGGGACGGCGTCAAATCAGTTATTTGACCATAACTCGTTAATCAAAGGTTTGACTGCGGAAACTGTAACGCAATTGAACTCAGCTCCGCAAGCGGCGTCAAATGGTACAAATTTGTCGAATAGTGCGCCTCATCGTCACCCCTCATTACCGCCCTTGATGCCTAGTATCGTGTTTTCGAGCTGATTCGGATACGCGACCAGGGGCGGATCTAGCGGTGGATGGCGGAAAGCTCTGCATTACAAAATTGATCCTACCTTAGAAATTTTTACTTTTGTGCCACTGAAATTGTGTTCACCGTGTAAAAGCGCTACGCTCGTGAGACTTCCGGTCAGAAATTCGTGGATCCGATACTAAACGCAAGCAATACAATTGATAAGATAACAATATAGAATTAGCTAAAAGAAACAAAGAAAGCAACAATGATAAATAATAAATAAAATACTCAAATATAGAAAAACAATACAGTCAGCTAAATGCGTCAAAAGGAATGGTAAAATATCGAACACAATCAGTTGCTAGAAAAGGGTTTTAGGTTCTTCAAAGGCTACTTTTGCATGGAAAAATGCAGTTGGGTATTAATAATGCCACTGCCTCTCCTTTATCAGCCTGAAACGTTTTGGACCAATCAAAAACTCGCCCAAATTTAACCTTTTGCAACATTAATATTTTTTCACCTGAGACTTTAGTTTCAAACTAATATTTCCGAGATTCTCGGACAAAGATACGTGTTCATTCACTGCTCGATCAATGATTTGAACACGAGAGGGCTGTCATGTCTTGTGGAGATTTTGTACAGCGTATATATGTGTAATAGTTGATGACCAATGCGAACTCAGTATTATAGGTTCGCTAACAGCTTTAACCGAGTTTCTCACGGCATACCCTATGCGGGAAAGAGTTAAGCGAACCGTTTTAACCCTTTCTCACACGGATATTTTCAATTTCACATGAGATACACTTTCAAGGTACGAGTCGATCCCCAGTCTCTCTGGTGGGAGGCGTTTACGATGCCCACTCAGCAATAGGTGCTTGACGCTCGAGCCCGAGGGGGCTCTCACGTCTTGTAAAGATTTTGCACTGCACATATATGTTAGAATTGTTAAACACTATGCTCACAGTGTCTGTGTTGCTCATATATTACTTGTATTTAGTTGCTCATAGTGTATATACTCTATGAGTTAAAGGGTTAATTTAATTGTTGCTTAGAGAAAGAAAACTAAAAGAGAGCATTAAAACGAGCAATGCTTCTATTAATCTCTGCCCATATTCTCGACGTCCTGCAATTGCAAATTTCCAAAATTGGCCCAGTAGAAAAAAATCAAATGCAGTAAATGCGCTCAATTTCTAACCTCACCATTCACTGGTTTGAAAGTTAAGACCAATCACCTATAGGAGATAGGTGCGACACAGGTTAGAGAATACCAGCCCTTATTAGACGACTTAGGCAGAACTAAGCTGAAACACGTAACTAAAGTTTACCCTGAAAATTAAATACACATTACGAACTAATAAACCTCGTGACAGTGACCCCCGAAACTGTAGCTCTGTACCCTTCCGTTAGCTTTAAAAATTCTCATATTTTGGCAGACATGCGCTTAAAATTAATTTTAACCTTTGACATTGGCTTAGGGTAAGCGTTAACCTGAAGCCTAGGCTTAGGATTTAGGTTAACCTCAAATCTAGGCTTAAGATTATAGCTAGCCTAAAAGCTTATATGCTTTGGCGTAGGCTTAGGCTTAAGCTCGTAAGGAGAGGGGGTACAAGAGCCGCAAGATGTTTTCTGAACGACGCAAAATGGTACTCGGGGTTTGGGTTAGAAAAATTGCAAAATTTAAATATCTTCACTATTGTACACATACATCTGTGCCCTCAGATTGTTGCAATATCCTAAAGAAATAACACAGGCATATACGCAAAACACTGCCGTAATCTCAACAATAGCAGCTGTTCGTAAATTAATGTTGGATTTCAAATGGCACAAATTTGGTCAAAATGTTTTGTATATCCATCGATCCAGGATTTACTGGCGTTGGAAAGGGGGGGTGACTGAGAAAAACACGCACCACCCCTCATGTTCAAAAATTTTACTCCATAACATACGTACAACTGCTGCGGGTAATAGTTCTTTAATGTTGTCATGTTAAAGTTCGAGATCAGCGTTCCGGCTTCGCTTAAACGTAAGTAAGACAGGTTGTGGCTTATACCTTTGTTCGTAAGGAACAGCAGCAACCAGGTCTGTAACCACCAACCTTGCTGGGAATGGCTAAAAAATTTTCAGGAGGGGCATACAAGATTTTTCGATAACTTACAAGAAAGGTTGAAAATTTTCTAGGGGG
This sequence comes from Enoplolaimus lenunculus, assembly GCA_030248215.1. Lineage (NCBI taxonomy): Eukaryota > Metazoa > Nematoda > Enoplea > Enoplida > Thoracostomopsidae > Enoplolaimus > Enoplolaimus lenunculus. The sequence continues at coordinate 43,365 of JASANG010001113.1, forward strand.
CTGCTAACTTATTCCTGTGGTGCTCAACCACCTCCCCTGCTACCGGCCTATTTCTAATCTAAAATCCGTGACCTTTAGTTGGGGGTCCGACTAACCCAAGACACAGCCCTGCAATAGGTATATCGTCTAATATGACCGATTCAATATAACCTTTTTGACTGCGTTGAGAATTAAAATTGAAATCTTAAATTAAAATCTAAACAGAACCCGGCGCTCTCTATATTCTCTACGTCAAGTGCACATACCAGAAGGTACAAACGGGATGTTTACTCCTGTCGATTGGCGGCATATCTGAAACGACTTTATTGTTTTCAAAAAGTCAAAAAACTTTGCCAGAGCCAAGTTTTGTAAACAAAAATTATTAGCATAAAGTTATACCCTACCGAACCAAAATTCTGGCTACGTTTCTGCCTGATGCTCGCGCTAGAATAGTGTTTATGGTCATTTAAAACGTATATTATTTAGTCATGGGTCAAGCTAAACGTTAGACCGGCACGTGCAAGAGCGACCGGTCTAATATACCAGACAATTTCTACAAATTGGATGTATCTATTGTACGTGTGATGGCCGTATTCTCAAATGTGTATAGCAAATATCACCAGTTGATGATTGGTCTTGTAACTTTTGAATTAAAGGTGGCATTGTATTTGTCGTGGGACATCGAAATGCATTACACGATATCGGACGGTGCCGGACGACTCCAGTATACATTAGCATTATCCAAAGCATAGCGCTACTCTTAATCTGTGAAATTTTAAACACCCTATGAGCCACTCTGGTCATGTTTATATCGTGCACACTAGACACGATCCAGAAAGAGGGGTAGGGGTGCATACGCACCCCCCGTCAGAAATTTTTTGTAATAAAACGGTAAGGTCCCTCTCAGAAAATTGGCACATGTACGGCATACGGCAAAAACTGGATTTCATATAACTCTTGGCACCCCGTCCTTCTCGTCAGAAATGTTTGGGTCCGCCGCCACTGGCCGTGTATAGCTGAAAAAATCGTTAAGCCTCGAAAAAAATTTTTCCTACGACAACTTTGAACCTGATATGTAGGTATACTCGTTGTTGTTAATTATAAGCGAAAATGACTAAAATACTGTTTAATTGCTGTAAAACATTAAATTTTTAATAAATTTAAGAAAAAGAAAGATAAAAAATACTGATAACGTGTGAAAAGAAACACTTTTCATTTTTATTCAGAAATGAAAAATTAGTACGAAACACCCCTCTTAAAGGCAGGTTATAGTTGAAAACAAATATAAACATGTAAACGTGGTTTATATTCGCGTCAGCTACGCGGGGACACAGTTGTCAAAGGTGTTGAGTCGACGTCCCTTGTATATACCACAGATCCGTAACCAGCTCTCCTTTACTAGTGGGGCTAAAAAGCATAATGGTATACAATTGATTTCGACCAATTTCCTAGGGGGCGGGCGGAAAATTTTTCGTGAGAAGCATACAAGGGTTTTCTTTGAGTAAGGTTGAAAAAATTTCAAGGGGTGATAAAATTTTTCATGAAAGGTATACAACTGTTTTCGTTGACTTTACAAGAAAGGAATGACCAATTTCTAGGGAGGCCAAAATTTTTGCAAGGGTGGCTGAGCCCCCTGGTTCTTCCCCTTGGCTACCGGTCCGATTAAGTAAATTCCGATATTAGTGATTTTTATTACTATCACCATCGGAAAACATATAAACCAAATCGTCACCCCCTAAGAATCGCCCCTGCGTCGCTGAATTGGCGTCTGCCTATAACGCTTCAATAATGCTGCCAAAAAATTATTTAATTTAAGCTTACCTGGTTAATTTGTTCAGAATTCAGCATTCTTGGTTGAAACTGTTTTTTCTTCTGTTGACGGCAATATGAGATTTTAGACCCGAGTTTGTGACTGAAGGTGATTTGAAAATAGCAGGGAGACAAATGTCTTCAAATTCAAAGACTTCGATGCCACAACATAAACGGTTGTTGTTGCTTTAAACGGGACAATGGTACTGTTTTCGAATACTGTATACCTTAATTACAACGACAATAATAATAATATTAATAATAATAATAATAATAATAATAATTTGATTTAAAAATGTTAGAAACTTTATTAATCTGAAATGCTAACAAAAACCAAGAAATATTCAGTTATATTTGAATGACTGTTCTGGTTACTTACAGGAGTTTTTAGCTTAAAATGTTCTTTTCTGTGTTTATGCTGTAAAATTAAACGTTAATTTAAAGTTTAAAATGCTTTACACATCTGAACTGAATACCGACGTATATATATATATATATATATATATATATATATATATATATATATATATATATATATATATATATATATATATATATATATATATATATATGTATATATATATACATATATAATGATAGCTTAATTTGACAAATATGTTACTAACAATAGAATAACGCGAGTTTATTCTGAATGAACGTAAGTGTGACGTGCCATTGGTTCATTAATATTCACATGCGTGACTGACATGACCAAACTATGCCTTTTAGTTAATTCTCCTGCTCCATAAGGTCGCGCCTTCTAAGGTACAGAAGGCAGTTCACTTCTATTCCACCCAACAACAACGACCACAAATAATTAATGTGAAATGTGGAAATATTGAGAAAACAGAACAATTTCTCATATCAAAATGTTCGACAATTCTTGCCGGATGGGGCAATGTAAAGATCAAGGCTGTAAAATAGCGTAAGCAAATTCCTAAGCCTAAACCCAACCTAAGCTTAAGCGTAACAATGAGCTAGAACCTAAGCCTAAGCCTTTAGCGTAAAAGCCTAAGCCTAAGCGTAAAAATAAGGTTATACCTAAGCCTAAGCTTTAGCGTAAGCCCAAGCGTTAGCGTAAGTTTAAGCTTAAGCATAAAAATAAGGTTATACCTAAGAATAAGTTTTAGCGTAAGCCTAAGAATAAACATTAAAATAAGCTTACCTAAGTCTAAGCCTTAGCCTAAGCCTAAACTGGCAGTCCTGCAGTCGGGTTGGGTACAGCGAAAAACCCGTCGAAAACAACCGGTTTTTCTGCTTTTTCTCGTTTTTCCTAAAAGATGGAAACGGAAAATTATTTTTACTAAAGTATATTTCGCACGCCGCCTATGCTTAAGAACAGTCCTAAGTAACGCAAAACCCGAAGCCTCGTGGGAATAATTCTGTGCGATAAAGTGTTGAGTCGACGAAATTTTGGACGAAAGGCTGTCGGTCGACGAGTTGTTGTGCGACGAATTGTCGTGATGAAAGTACTGTTGTCTCAGTTGAGGCTTAATTTGACTCCCGATGCTTCTGCGGTAAAATCCTATTTCTTTTAAATTTATTTGCTTCATGCAACATTTCCTGTTGTGTATTAATGCTTAGACGTTTTGGCCAATGTTACTTTTAGGTCCGTAACAATAGGTTAAGCGTTTTCTTAAGACTAAAAGCCGCCTAAGCGTAAGCGTTGCAAAAGCGTATACCTAAGACTAAGCCTAAGCAAAAAATGTAGTTTAGAATGTAAGCCTACTCTTTTACAGACCCACTAGAAACCTGGCACGGCCCTAAAAGTAACAAGGGCCGCAGTTTTGATCTAAACTTCTACCGACAAATCCTGTTAGCAGATTCTTTGCTGAACTCAAATTCATAAATTTGTGGTCAACTGAGCTATAGAACAAACAGTTTTCAGACATATGAACACTTTTGCACTGTGTACCACGTGCGTATCATGGTGTTATATACTGTTGATCTATACTTAGTAAAATAGTCATGTGAATTTCTTAATATCATTTTATCGTCAGATTTAAATGCAACATTTTGGCATTTTTTGTCGCCCGAGAGCTTTTTTTTCAATTGTTTTTCGTGTGGCCGAGAAAAAACCCCCAAAATTCGTTTTTTCCGACCGATTCAATTTTTCCAGAAAAAACCAATCCAGTATCTGAATAAATGTCGTAATTTTAGGCAAAGATTACGACAAATTTGTGGAATTTTGGATCTTCTAACGAGCACAGTTCGACTAGAATTGTTTTTGCGAAACTGCTGACAGCTGCCATAACGCAGTCTAATGTATGTTTAAAAATTCACACCAGAATCAATCTAAAATTGAACCCATGTATGGAACAAGATCCACTAAGCCAAAACCTAAATATTAATACAAGCTTAGGTTTAAACTTTTAGCATTAAAATTTCATCACAAACCAAAATGCAACGTGCGCTGGAACATTTTGTGCAACTCGAAATTAGACAATGTTGGTCACTTGTCGTTCGAGTCATTCACCGCCGAATTGAGAGACTGAGCGAAATGCTCAAAAAGTTAAGTTATAAACATCATAACATCATGTCTTTGTTTACATACACAGACGGCGTGAGTACAGGCCGGTAGCCAGCTCAGCTGCTGAGGGGTGGAAAATTATTCAGAAGACCGTACAAGGGTTTGAGATAATTAACAATCAAGTATGAAACTTTTCTCGGGGGTGGGGTAAAGTTTTTCCGGCAGGACCGAGTCCTCACCTTGGCTCCCCTTTGGATATGAGCCCCCGGTATACTGCAGTCTGCTGTGATTTTAACGAGTAAGAGTCATATTTTGGTGTCAAATATCTTCGATATTAAACCGTAGACGTTTAGTCAACTGGGTTAAACTGGAATTTTAAATTTAAATTCACCGATTCTAATTATCTGACGATTAAGCCATCTGTTCGAATATGCGCTATTTCCAGAATCTTATAGTAGTAATACGGGGTTCAGTATCCTGTTTCTGGACCGGTGTTAGAGGGAACGTAATGGATACAGGTTTTTCACTGTCGAGTTTCGGTAGAAATGGGGTTTCAGAATAGGTTTTTGCAATTTTCAGTTGAAGTTGCACCCTGCAATTAATAATTTCTAATTCCTAAGAATCTTTTGATTTAGTGGTAAAACATGATTTACAAATATTATATATATACAGACGTACACACATATTTAGACACGCACACACACACATGCCTTATAAGAACCTAAACATTATACACATGTATCTTGGTTCTTCCATGTTTTACTGCTGCTGCATATGAAGGCACTACATATGCAGCAGTGTTTTTACCGATGTACAGCATCAGCATGAGGTTATTATTTGCCTTCATACATCCGCATGTCACAATAGCAATTTTTGTGTAAGACAAGCAAAACTTGCAAAATTAAATAGCAGAGTTTTATAAGCAATTTCGCAATGTGCGTTGTTTCGTTTTAAAAATCTCCAGAGATGTTTCAACTGAAAAATTGAACCAAATTATAATGAAACAAAAAAATCGGTAAAACTGATATATTGTGCGGGTATGAGGTAAATAAGCGAAAAATAAAACACAAATTAATGCTGTATACGGGCGGCGGTGTATTTGTTGTTGCTGGCAGCATTTTTACCAATGAACTTTTGCAGAGTTCATCAGGTCGACCCGTGAACACACAGTTCGTGACCTGGGTTAAAAAAGTTTTACCTTCCAACTCGAGTACCGAAAGCCTAAAAATACATAAATTCCTGTTCAAAAATATGTGATAAATGACGCGTTTTGCGAATGTAGCTAACATTGTTGCTATAACCAGGTGGGTGAGCAGGTGGGTGGGGAAGGAACGTGAAAGCCCTTTTCATATAATTCGACCCAACGCAACTATTTTCACTGCTAAATTTTGATTCAATTGTGCCATTAAGAATTGCGGTTTGAAGTAGAATTTGTATAAAAGTAGCATCTCATCAAACTTTTTAAACTATTGTCTACGAGATTTTGACAACAATAAAAATAATATGTACAATTTTAGTAGAATGTTTTCGGCAAATTTATTAAAAAACATTATCTTCACGGGTCTATGTTCTTTTGAGACAAAAGCAAGCTTTGGTTTTGACGTATTTTGAACATTTTTCTAAAATCTGCTAAAAAGTTTGAAAAAATATAATTATTAAATAAAAAATCAAAACAATTGTTAATATATGCAAAAGACTAGTGTTAGGGCCACAGTGTGGATGCATATCTAAAGTAATCGCGCAGAAGCCAAATGACCTGAGCACATAAATATGCTAAATTTTGACGCTTGAACTAAGTAATTGAAATGTTATTGTATTGACCGAATAAGAGGGGGGTAATAAGAGCGGGGCCCCCATTTTGAGTCCCGATCAATAAGAGCCCGTATCCCTAATCAGAATCCGTAAGCGAATAGAGTCCTTAAACCTTAGTTAGAGTCCATAAATGTCAATTATCCCTAATTGTAGCGTATTAAATAACTCCAGGACCTAATAATTTGAGTTCGAAACTTTAACGCGTACTTAAGTTTTGAAAGTACATTCCTACGTATAACCTTGCATTATCGCACAAGCTACTGACACAACACAAATAAACGTTTAATTCAACGGATAGTTGCAGTACCGGATATATATCAGTAACGAAGGGTGGCGGAGCGTGGGTTAAAAATAAATAACAGTCCGTAACCGAATAACAAGGGCGGTACCCTCTGGAGAGGCCAAATAAATATCAGTCTTCCTCTTGTTCGGGTCAATACAGTAAATGACCTATCGCTAACTGATGGTATGCGCTATTTGAGAATATCGGCAAGAAATAAAGGCTCACAGTTAAAGACGCGTCATGTTCAGCCGCTTGCAGTAGCACAATGCATTTGTTATTTTTGCGAATAAAAACTGCAAAAAAATATCCATTTTATTTATAAACAAAATATTGAATAACTTTAAAAATCAAGACTTCGGTCTGGCCAAACATTCCATTTATTGGCAGAAAAATATTAAACGCTGATGTAAACCGAATTTATTTAATTGATTCATTTGCGTGTAACGACTCGAAACTTTGGCCCATGTAAAGATCAAGATTGGAACGTTTTTCAGTGGTACTGCCATAGAGCAAATTCAAGCTTTAGATATATTTTACGCTTAGGCTAAAGATTAAGCTTGGGCTTTGAAATATGCTTTTACTACTGCTATGGCCCTGTTCCATATATTGGCCGAAACTAATATTATCCCAAAACATTTTAACTACTATCGTACAGGCGCCGTAATATGCCAAAAATGCCGCCTTTGAACCGTATACATGATTTAATGCGGGCATTTTGGTATGCCGATTTTTTATCTCACCGTCCGAGGATTAAGTCAACCCTGGAAAAATGATTAAATTTAGTGGTCTTGAATTAAAACCAGCATTACCATATAAGATTGATGCGCGTGAGCCATTATAAAATGATTTTCGCCCTCTCGCCAAAAACTGGTCCGTATGTTTGAATTATTAATTGGAATTTTTGACACAATGCCACGATACCTAAACCACGAAATTTGTTCCATTTTTCAAATATTCCCACTGATTGGTTTAGAAGCACTGTAATGGTTCGAATATTAAGAGAGGGGTAGATATTTATTTGGCCTCTCCAGAGGGCACCCTCCCTGCTATTCGGTTACGGACTGTTATTTATTTTTAACCCGCCATATTTAACCTGCATTCTGTCGGCCTTCATTACTGATATATACGGTATAGCAACTATCCGTTGAATCAAATGATTATTTGTCTTTTATCAAAAACGTGAGCGATAATGCAAGGTGATACTAAGGAATGTATTTTCAAAAGTTAAGTATGCTTTAAAGTTTTGAACTCAACTTTATTTCGTCCTGGAATGATTTATGCACTACAATCAGAGATAAACATTTATCGACAATAATTACTGTTTAGGGACTCAGTCGGCTTACGAACTTTTTTTGCGGATACGGACTCGTATTGATTGATCGAGAGTCAAAATGAGGATCCCATCATATTACTCGATCCCATATATACGGGTTGCTACAATTCACGACCTATATCATACGGGTGAAGCGGGCTTACACCGTTGGAAATTTTGAGCATAGCTATTCACACCAATGCAATCCGTAAATTTACTCAAATTTTACCAAAATATCGCATACAATATTTGCTGACATGAGCAAAATGCCGATTGTAAAACATGCTTAAAGGGACCACTTTAAAAATGGGATCGCTTTTAGTAAATCACGTCCAGAATAAACCCCACCTATGTCAAAGCATAAGCGTAGTCCTAAGCCTAATTTCTAGTCAGACACCTAAGCCACAAATTAAACGCAAGCTGAACACGACGTCCCACAATCTCAAATGTGTATAGCAACTATCGACAGTTAGTAAAATAGGTTTTCAAACTCTGGAAAACTATTGCAGTTGCTAAACAGAAAACTGGTATAGCAGTAGAGCAAATCATATGCAAAAAATGTGTTGAAATTTGAGCGTCAGAATTTACCCGGTTCGAAAGTTATGGAACATGTGGGTCTGAGTGAGGCCCGACGTCGTTTTAACACACTCTATTACGAGACCACTATAAAGTCCGGTAGTCTCTGACGAGGACGTAAAGACATATTGCACTGTGTTCATATAGCATCGAAAACATACATGACAACAACAACAACAACAACAACAACACAAATACACATTATAACGTGGATGACCCATTACAAGACCTATTACCAACTGGTTATAGTTGCTACACACATTTCAGAGTACGGGCCTAAAGACTCAATGCAATCGACGCTGGTTATCAGTATCAATTAACAAGCTAGTCTCTAATCGACATAAGCTGTACAGAACTATTGCAAGCTTATTCCGAGACAAAAAAGGCGTAAAATTACCACCTTTATCGTAGACATTAAACCAATGCGAACAATAATTTAATTTAGCATCATTTGATTAATTTGAATATTGTTAAACGATAATGTTATGGCAAGTTATAACCTCGGCCATGCCATATTGATGTCCGGCCGTGCTTCTGTATCGTTTAAAAATGTGATTTAGGCTTTATCATTGGTCGTTAGGCTTCGGTTTCTTACAGAGTATACCAGTGTAGTCTGAGTCATGCTCCGGCAGAAAATCGACCTCTGGCTCCGGCTTCTGCTCCAATAGAATTTTTGCAGGAAGTTTCTGACAATTGCGGTTGCGAAATTTTTCGTCGATAAGTTTGATTGTAAATACAGGGCAATTTTAGAAGCTTTAAAAGTTGAGATTTTTTAAAAAATATGCTTGAAACCAAATTTGTAAAATATATATTTATTTATACATATACATTTATATATACGTATATAAGATATATTCCTATTGATATATGGAAATATGCCTGGAACTACAAACATTATTTTGCTTGTCCACACCTTCTTTTTGGCTGGTGCCGTCTGCGATTGCAATCAATCATATTTAAAAGCTCAAAACACAAAAAAATTTTAATTTTTGTAAAATAAAATATTTGGTATTTTTGGCCGAGAATTATCAGACGGCAGCATATCTTGCGCACTGCATATATACAGTATATTTTATTAATCTGTCAGTAAACTTAAAATTCGAAAATTTCTGTGAGACACTTTTCTGAGCTTCAAAAATTCCGAAACTGATAGGCTAACATTAATTTCGACAATCTGCAGAGTATATACGACTACTTTTTAAGACAACTTGCGATAAAAACTCTTAAAATATCCCAGCAAAACCAGGTTAACATCAAACCTTGAAATAGAAGTTCGAATTCAATTGAAAATGTTCATTCGAAAAAAAGTAGATATTTCTCTCGAAATGAGTGAAGCTTAAGGTTAAGGCGAAACTAGCAGCTTCCGTAACCTTTGTGAAGTATAAAATTGCAGTAAAAATTAGAGTTCGTGCAATAACCCCTTTTTCTACTGTTCGGTCGGGACAAACGTATAAATATTAAAAATTATCAAGAATTTTTACAATGCTATATGTCGCTATGTTTCTAGAAATTATGCCAATCATTTTAGGCTCAGTAATTCAACAAAAAACGACCTCGTAAAATATATGTTAACTAAGAACAAGTTCTGTGGTATCCGAAAAGCTTGAATAGAAGACAGTTTACGCCATTGTTTCTAAACATTTTTATGTACCACAGGGTTATCTACTCCTAAAAATGTTGCCTGTGGCTTTATTTACTTTTACACCTAAATATTTCTGACGGTTTGCAGCAATGATTCGTTACCCATTCTGAAACAATACGCACCACTCGTAGCTATTAACTAACTTCAATTATGTTAAAGTTCCTGTACGCTTATGAGTTTGAGCACGTCTCTAGGATACCAAGGTAGGCTAACAACATAGAATTCTATAATATTAGCTTTTCAAGAAGAGACAAGGAAAATTTTAATAAATCTAAAGTTTTTCAACGATGTCGAAATATTTCCGCTAGGGGCCTGGCCCGTATCCAGCTCGCCTTGCTGCGGAGCTAAATATTTTCAGGAGGAGTATACACGGGTTTTCAATAACTTTACAAGAAAGGTTGAAAATTTTTTGGAGGGACGAAATTTTTACCAAAGGGGACTCAGTCCCTTGGCTACAGGCCCGCACGGGCGAAAGCTAAGAAATTAGCACTCCCCCGGCAGTAGCGAGATTGCACACAAGCTTCAAATGCCGTATTTTTTAGGCTTCGTAGGGTTGGTTTGAGTTGCTCACAAAACTTAAAGTCGGAACCTTTTGCATCACTCGATTTTTCAATCTCCACAAAATATCAAACGCCCTCTTTATATCACGGTAGGTAGACACCACCAAATGAAATATATTTTAATAGATGCCATTTCAAGGCCTACAATCTGCTATTAAATTAAGACTACCTTTTCGATTAATACTCAGCCTATTTACAAAAAACAGTAAATTAAAACAACAAAAACACCTACCGGTAAAATAAAATCGATAATAGGGTTGGTTTGAAGCTTTCTTCCTGGTTCTACAACTGTAACATTTAAGCTTTTGCCGTACCCAAAAACACTATATTAATGCATCAAAACAATTCTTAACTTTTGACAATAGCAAAAAAATATTCTCGCACATCTTTCGGTTCGGTTATGGTTTTTTTGCCAAAAATTTATCATTACAAAACACCAAACCCCCAAACTTGTACCCGCCCCCAGTTTTGAGATCGGCCGTTTTTTTCGGCTAAACCTTGTAAGTGAGCCTTATAAAAATAGGGCCAACGTAAACAACAGGGGCGGAACAGTATTATACGCATATTCCTAAGCGTATGCCTTAGCGTAAGCCTAAGCCTAAGACTAAGCGTAAGAATAAGCATATTCCTAAGCGTAAGCCTAAGCCTAATCGTAAGAATCAGAATATTCCTAAGCGTAAGCATAATGCGGGGTTCACGTTATAACCTGGGCAGCTTGGGACACGTTTTGTCCCTATTAGACCATTGGGTAACATTTTGTCTGCATATAGACCCTATATCGCATTCAAAATTTCGTATTTGTCTGCTATTAACATGTGTGGGTCACCTTTTGCTCTTCAATATCATATGATATTCGAGATATTGTCTGCGAATATCATATGATATATTTTCAAATGTCTGCATACTTGAAGTAACATACCCAAATTGTCCTGTTGAATATCATATGATACTAGAATGCAAAACAAGAATTAAGCTATGGTTTTAAACGATTTTGTGTCGGAAACGATTTGCAGGCGTGTATTTGGTATTTAAAGTTCCTTTGTGCTACAACCGTCCAACTTTTCATTCATTGATTAGCACTCAAAGGTAAGCTGTGAACCTGAATATCATATGATATTCGTTGAAATTTTAGAATATCATATGATATTCGCATAAATTTCCCACAGTATCACGTGACATACCGTCCCTTGTACACATTGATCATTTAAGAGCGGTGGTTTGTAAGCTAATGTCATATGACTTTCGAGTTTTGTGTGTTGACCCGATATAAGACCCGAATTTTAACGTTGACGTCGAATCAACATGGGACAAACCGTGTCCCTCCTGTCCCGGTTATAACGTGAACTCCACATAAGCTTAAGCCTAAGAGTAAGTATGAGCATATTCCTAAGCCTAAACCGAAGCCTAAGCCTAAGCGTAAGAATGAGTATATTCCAAAGCCTAAGCTTAAGCCTATCATTTACCAAAAAAATTAGTTTAAAGCTTAAGCTTACTCTTTTCTAGTCCAAAGCCTAAGCTTAAGCCTATCATTTACCAAAAAAATTAGTTTAAAGCTTAAGCTTACTCTTTTCTAGTTCCACCGAAAAACGTTCGACCCCTGATCTTTATAAGGTCCAAAAATCGCAACGTTATTCACTGGTGTATTACCGTATACAACCTCTTGAAGTTACCATTTATAGACAGCGGAAGTATACTGGTGGTAGGAATACGGTCAGCCGCTGTTTTGCAGAACAAAAACAGACCGGAGACCGCAAAATACCCCGAAACCAGAGCCACACCCGATGCAGCTTCGAGTCGTAAAAATAATGCCGAACGTGCAAATTTTAGCAATTACTTGCAAAGTATTGCCAAAAAATCTTTCAGTGACGTTTATAAGGATTCGGTGTGCAACTGAACTTTCAAAATTGTCCTTCTACCGGAGCGGGGGGGGACGATAATTTGCCGGAGCAACGGTAAAGGTCCGGTCCCTACAATGAGGCAACAGTATTAATGGTTTACCCTGATGATTATAAATGCTCAATGGTTCTCGACATTACCTTTATGATGGCGCGATACATTTGATGACGTCCGGCGCAGTATTAAGTCCCCGTCCGGCGCTTGGGTCACCGTGTGGTATCGTACGCGAATTACTTACGTGCAATACCATATGGTGCCGGACGGTGATGGGTCACTGGACGGCGCCGCTCGACAAGTAGAACGCCACCCTAAGTATTCTGCTATTATGCTGCTCTGTTTTCTAAAATATGAATGAATTCATTTTAAATTGTCAAAATGTTAGACAAATTATATACCATTCAACGCATCACGCGGAGCTGAGTAGAATGGCGTTCAATATTCTACAATCAGACTAGCGGTTAATGAGTTATATAGTCAAACAACTGATTTAGCGCCCTTATTCTTTTAAATTGCAGGCGGTTCAGGGCGGCACCCCCCGCCCCACCCTGGTGAAAAACAAATTGTTGTGGCGACGGAATCATTTTCATAGTGGGGAAAAGAAACTACAAAAGTGGCGGAATTTTATCACGTATACTTTCAACGGTTCAATATCGAAAATCGTCAAAAGCATAAAACGGGAATGCCCTAAAAGTAACGAATCTACGACAATTCGTCGACCGACAACTTGGCGTCCATCAGTGTCCCAAAATCTATAATATGCTCAATCCTAAACGTAATTCAAAAGCCTAACCGTAAGCCTAAACATAATGATGAACGCCGAATTGTCGAGTCGATGAAATATTATATTACAAGTTGTCGGTCGACGAATTGTCTGGTCGACGAGTTGTCGAGTCGACAAATTGTCGCGATACCAAAAGTAGCATGGGTTACCAGTTTTATGATTGCCATGTTCGTCTTGATCGTAAACATTTTACGTACGTCAGTAAAATAGAAAATATACGCAAAATTGGGCTTAAAACCAAAAAACAATAGATTTGTCGTCGAAAATTTTTGAAATATGATATATGGGTCAAAAAACATTATCGAACTTCTGCAAATCTGTTGTTTAATTTACAGGAAACGAAATGCATAAGCTGTACGATAGTTTGTGGAACATTTCTTGGCAAGAATACGTAATGATCTTAGAAAGGGATTTGAGTCAAGGTAAGATAGGTCACCAACAACGGAATCAGCGTATTTCGACAAGCTAATATGCCGTTTAGAATAAGTTGTAAATTAATAGTTTTGGGACCTGCGAGATACAATAATTTTTAGTATCTGCACAATTTTGAGTTGTTTTTACAATCTAAGTGTGCATAGCACCTCGAAATTTCTGGAGAAATTTTGGCCACAGTTTTGATGCCTGCACTGCGAAAAATGGTGAGTCAAATTGACTCTCTCCGAAATAGGCTTTTCTTGACTTGCGTCAAAATTCGAACTCCGCAAGACTCAAATTCAATTCACTGAATCGCTCACTGAGTCAAATTTGACTCTGGCGGAGTCGAATTTAACTAAGATTGTGTAGTCTGGAAAAGCCTATTTTGGAAAGAGTCAATTTTACTCACCATTTTTTGCAGTGTGGTTAACCCCTCACGTCTTGTGGTGATTTAGTACTATGTATGCGTGTTGCAATTGTTAAACACGGTGCGATATATTGTTTAACGTATTATGCACTGCGCTGAGTTGCCTATAAGCAACTCAATGTGAGAAGGGGTTAATATTTGCATTCTTCAATTGTACCGGCAGAAACGACATTTTTGAAACATTTATACTTCAATATCTGTTTTCTGTGTATTGTCTCAGCTTAATGCAGCCATTAACTTTGTGGCGGTTTTATTGCGCGAATTTTTTCAGCAGACGGCAACAGCAACATTTACAGGTCAAAATGAAGCGTATCAGGTGAACGATGTACCATATTTGAAGGTAAATATAACGTTCAGTCATTTCTATGAAAATACGTTTAACCAACTAGGAGTTTGCATAGTTATCTGACCCTTATCAATAAATTACTATATCCGTGCCCTCCGGAACAGCCATGACCCTCTACAGCCATTTTGGCTTCTTTTAGGGGCATCCCGTTTTCCCACGGGGCAGCAAGACGCAGGAGTGTAACAGGGACAAATTCATGCACCCTGCACTCCTGACGACAGCAATACTGGCATATGGAAAAATGGGACAGCTTTGTTTCGGGCAAATGGGGCAATGGGACAAAGGTACAGCACTATGGTTTGTTCGAGAAAACGGGAAAATGAGTGAACTATAAATTTTGGCAAGGAAAACTGGAAAACGCCGCCGGCGTTATCGACAGTTTCGAAACCATCGTTGATCACCCATTCCATTTTGATATGTATTGTGTTGGTTTGGATGTTGCTTTACTTCAGTTAGTGTTATCCTGTTCAAATATAAACACGAAAATTTGACGCGAATGTAATAAATACATTGTCTCGTTTCCTGGTGGGACTGCAAAGAGTACGCTTAGGCTTCAGGCTTTAGGTTTACACGTTTTTTGATCGCTTTGGCTTCAGCTTTAGGAATATGCGTAATCAGCAGTTGCGGAATTGCGCTGGCGGATCCAAATTGGGCCACCCTGGCCGAGGCATACTCGAAAGGAATCAAAGCCAATACTTTGTGCTGTGATTTGCTATACTACAAACGGTAAATAAGACATTCGGCCAATGTATAGGACAGGGTTATAACTGTAGCATAAACATATTCCTAAGCCGAAGCCTATGCCTAAGCAAAGCTGCACGCTGCCTGCAGTACCCGCGAGTAACACGGGTGTGAGTAAGAAAATTGTAAAGCGGGTATACCCGCGGGTAAAGAATTTCAAAGAGCGGGTAGAAATTTGCGATTCTTTACCCGAAAAAATTCATAAAATACGTCAAGCAGCGGTATACATTAAGTAGCTAGTCTCCCTCACAATTAAATCATGTTGCTAAGATTATGGTTCTGGCTGAATTAGGCATATACACGCGGGAATACTTTTCACATACATTTCAACAAAAATGTTGTGGTACAGCTTATCATATAGCATTTGGACACATTCTGCGCGGTTCCTATAGAGGTTATATTTTTCATTAGCTTGGAACATTATATTCACTAGTTTTCTGAATGAAATTTTAAGACGATTTGCGACGAAACCATAAAGAAATATTTGATTATACGGTGTTAACTGCAATGATTTCGTACAGACAAGAACACTTTGATTCACTTATCATGATAACCCATCGACAAACAACGTAGTTTTACCGATGACAGGTGTAATGTGCAATATTATTCGGTGTTTCATTTCATAATACCGAGTGGTTTGTTTTCAAAGTTACTAATAGAGTTTTTGTAACGTAAATCCAATGACTAACATCTATACACTGTAAAATTTACACAATTGTATTGAAACTGAAGAAAAAATAAGAGCGTGAAAAGGCGGATAGTGGGCAAAAGAATTTTGCGCAGATATACATACCCGCGTGTAAAAAAAGAATATTTCCGCTGGTAATGCGGGGTTCACGTTACTACTTGTGCATTTGGTACCTATTTTTTCACCTTACCCATACTTGGTGACAAGTATTTTCACGATACCCATATGGGTAAGTATTAGTACTACATAGCTAGTGGTACTTTCGGTCGAGCTACCCATATTGATAGCTCTAAAATTTTGATTACACCCCGTATGGATTGCGGTTTTGTCCGCAAAATACCCATATGGGTTTCATTTTAACCGTGGCTACAGAAATTTTTTAAAATGTTTGTTTTGTCGTGTTATTTTGCTTGTTTGGATAGCTAGTATTTGTGCTTTTAAACTTTGTGTAGGGTGGGTCCTCAGTTCTGGTAGATGGTTTATTTCCATAAATAAACATCGGATTAATCTCACTCGAGTAGGTCCCAATGGTTCCTGGTGTTGTTTTAAGTTAGGACTGCTTATCGATAACGAGTTGTATATAATTTGTTGAAATTCGGGGCACACAAGCATGTGAGACTTGCTTGTCCGTTATGAGCGCATGCAATGTAGTGCAGCGCGGAAATATCCCATAATTTGTTTATACGGAATGTTTAAAGTATAGGCAGCCTTTACCTGCACAATATGCCTGCGAAATCCCCTAAAACAGGCGTACTTTACCAGGACCTTAACATAATACAAAAGCAGTATTAATCCTTAAAATTTGCTTGTAACAGCAAGAAGAACCCTAGATTTGTCTTTTACGTTTTTATCGTTTAATATTTTTACAAAAAATAACTAATAATTTGCTATCTATATGTGTTGGTGCAAAAGACCTAAGAAACCCATATGGGTAGCAAAACAGCGGTTAGCAATCCATAGCTACAGGTGATACTTACCCATATGGATAAGTAGAAGCTAGCTAGCTATACGCATGGATTGTATTTATCACCTGCTAGGGGTTGGTGAAAAAACAGGTACCAAACGCACAAATGGTTACGTGAATCCCGCATAAAGCGCAGCACAAGTAAAAAAGCTTTATCCACTTACACCTCTGTGCCTAAGCGTACTGGAGTCAAACATTCCATTTCATTAATTCAGATTTGACTGAAGTATAATTGTTCGTATTATCAGTTGTATCTGCAATAGTTGCACTTATAAAAGGCAAAATAATTTCAATTGAGAACTTAGCACCTGATGTTGACATATCAAAAACATTTTTAAATTAAAATTTAAAAATTATTTTCATTGCCTGTAAAACTGTACTGCAGGCGACAGTTCAACGCAGCAACGTTTAATTGTTCACCAAATTCTTAGTTCAATTCAGTACTTTATATACAGATATTGGCCAATGTTACTTTAAGGGGCGTAACAGTGAAGATTAAGCGTATTCCTACGCGTAAGCCTAAGCCTAAGCGTTTCAAAAATGTGTTCCTAAGCCTAAGCCTTAGCCAAAGCAAAAAGGTATAATCTAGAATCTAAACCTACTTTTTTATAGACCCGCTAGAAACCTGAACGCCCCATCAAATAACATGGGCCCAGATATTAATTACATTTTTGTTGTGTTCATTTTTCTAATATAACTTCCGTTAAGCCACGTTCTCACGTGCAATGTTTAGGGGCAAAACCTTGCCCGTGCAACTTGCATGTGCAAATTCCGTCATAAAACAAGTTTGAAGTATTTGCAGCTTAACATTTTGAGCGGAATTTGTGCTATTTCGTCCTATTCGTACGTGTGAACGCATTTGCAAAGTCGCTTGAATTGTTTGCACCTGCATTTTAATAGGCCAATCGAAAGCCATGCTGCTGCGCGCTTTTAAATTAATTCAGACTTTTTGAACTTTTTCAAGAAGTTTGCAATTAATTCAAATATCAAACTTGTTTGATATTTTGCAGCTTACGGTGAAGTCGACTGGATTAGCATTCGAAGAACTTACAAATTGTTCATAATGAATATATGCCAAAAACTAATTTATAGTTATGAATGAATAGCCTTGCAAATCGAATTGAATCATCAATATTGACTAAAACGTTAATTTATAGCTTATACTTCATATGTATTGCAGTCTGCATATTATTTATACAAATTCATGCAAGGATTCTTACTAAAAATGAGGTTTTCTTGCAAATACTCACACGAGCCAGTAACTCGCGTAAGTTGCAATTGTGAGTTCTTGCTGCAAAAACTTGCATGTGTGAACAGGGTTTTTTTTTAAAATTCAAATCAGCACAAAATGGTGTCAACAAACAAACTATTGAACGTTTGACAGATCACCGTGGTCATAGCTTCCTGAACTGGCACAGGAATGCATGCCAGGAATTTTTGCGGACGCCAGGATATCGGCACCATAACCCTATTTCTTTTCAAGCAACGGGTCAATCTCGTGATTACAGAATTGGCCTGTGTTACTTTTAAAGGCGTTTCGCTGTCCTGCTCCTGCAATATACTTAGCTTAAACCATTAAGCCTGATTTTTACATAGGCTTAGGCTTGGTTATAGACATACCGTTTTACCTGAGGATTAAGCTAATGCGGTCAAGCTGCTGTTATGTCTCTAAAAGCAACATTGGTCAAACAATCTATGGTCCAAAGAACAGCCCAAGGATACGTTTCCTTTCAACCTCTTTTCTTATACACAACCAAGCCATATTCTTTGAAATTGTTTTCGCAACGCGATATGCCATTAATGCTAATAGATTATTTAAATTCTGATTTGTACGTTGACTTTACGTCTGATTAAATTGCATCTTTTATGTAATGAAAATGTGCCCAAGCGTGTGTCGCTTAGGTTATTTTTTGAATGTGATAGGTACAGATCAGGGTACCACCGGAGGTCTGCTTCCGGCTCCGGCAGAAAATCGGCCTCCGGTAGAATTTTTTCCGGAGGTTCCGACAATTTTGGTAGTAAAATTTTGCATAATTTTGCAAAATTCATCACTTTAGCAGTTTTTGTTTCACTTTTGTTATAATTTTCAGGAAAGAAGTTTCGAAATTTCGCAGAAAATTAGCGTAAAACCAAACAACTTAACAACATAGTACAGATATTCGCTCAAAATTAACTAATTCACCATTATTTTTACTACTTAATTTCGCCTCACCCCCGGCTCCGGCTCCGGCAAGTTCGTTGACTTCCGGCTGCGGCTCCGGTATTTTTCACCTGCGGTTGCACCCTGGTACAGATGCTAAGTTGTGGCTAATATTTAGGTTGAAAATTTGTTTAAATTTTAATTGAACTCTAACCAGTAAAGTTTGTAGCCAATGTATAGAACAGATTCGTAACAGTAGTATAAGCATACAGGTACGTAACAGTAGTAGTAGTATAAGTATATTCCTAAGCCTAAACCTAAGCGTAAGCCTACTTAACCATCAGAATGAGCTACAAGCTTATAGCCAAAATTGTAGCTTAAAGCAGAGTTCAGGACTGTTTAGCCTAAGGCTTAACATTAACATTGAGCGCCATTTTAGGTTTGGAATTTGTTTTCGGTTCTTCAGGCGTATATCGTTCTTTTATCAGATTTTTAGTAAACTTGTACCAAGCCATTCTATTTTGAATGCTTATCTCAGAAAAAATATTCAACACCAAATTTCACCACAACCGCAAAGTACCTTAGACGGGCCCGTAGCTAAGGGGGCAGGGGGGGCTCAGCCATCCCTTTGAGAAACTTTAGGTTTCCAAGAAAATTTCCAACTTTGCTTGCAAATAGTCATCGGAAGCCGTTGTATGCTCCTCCTGAAAAATTGTTCGATGCCTGAGGTTGGATTTCATTTCAGAAGCTGGAGAAGTACAAAATATTTTCTGTCTTCTACGATCATATCCGGTTGCTCACAAGCGTAAAAGCGTCTTGTTATTGTGCTGTCGGGAATTCCGGTTATTTTTCCTGATATCCGGTCTTGTGTACGCTCATGATCTGTATATAAACGAAGCGAAGTTGCTTTGAAAACAACCCTACCCCCAAGCATCAGGCCCGAATGTAACGGCAACATGGCATCATTATACCAAAATATCACTCGAGTTGCCAAATAGAATGACATTTATTAACGTCTGCATGATCAGAGTTAATTACAGATTTTACAATACGCAAATTATCAACAGTGGCGTAGTCAGGGAATTTGGACAGATGGGATTGGACACTGACAAAATGACTAAACTATTGATTGCTCTTAATTATAGAATTGGCCAATCGTTAACGATTATTCTAACAACAGAGTGCCTCGACTTGGTAAACAAAAATTTTGATTGGCCGCAAGGCTTCCCTGGTCAGCTTAGTCGGTAAAAGTTCATCCGATTGGCAATATTTGGAACACGCAACATGAACCAAAACAAAGCCTAATGTAATCAATCATTGTATTTTCAACAACTACTTTAGTGCATATTTATTAACACGCAAACTAAAGCATTATTAATTCATGGTAACTTAGCTAACAAAAGTTGACTAAATTTTCAACAAACTATTTATTTTTTCACTTAAAATTAACTGTTTCCCATCGGCAAATGCCCTCACCGCTTGACGTGTGCTCCATGTCATGTGACCACTTTGTTAGTAAGTCCTAAGCCCCCCCCCCCTCTATCGTGTGTATTCTTAAAACTTTATCTTCTGACATGCTCTCATCGGATAATGTATAGGTCAGGGGTATACCAGTAGTGTAAGTTTATTTCTAAGCATAAGCCTCCAGCGGAAGGATTCTCTTTTGCCTAAGCCTAAGCCCAAACCCAACACAAAAAACGGTCTAAAGCTTAATTTTTGAGCGCTAGAACAAGTTGGGCAAGATGTGGGTTTGACGTTTCTTGAACTACGTTTGCCCTCTGTTAGGCGTTTCCTTTTAGCATTAACTACCGTTTTGCTCCGCATACCCGTTTGAAAATGTTTCATTCAGTTCCGGGTCTTCTATTTTGAACCGTACATTCTAATGGGTGGTTTGTCCTGTATCTGACGTATCAGATAGAGGGACGAACAAGACGTATGATAGTTTGGCCCAAAACTTCTCGATAGCAGACAAAAATATATAATAGCTTTACAATCAATTCGTGTTGCATGCTTAGAGTTTATAGAGAGTTTGATTGCTCGCTATGCTCACAGGCCCGTAGTTAGCTCACCTTGGTATGGGAAATTAAAAAAAAATTTCAAGACGAGCGTACAAGGGTCTTCGGTTACTTACAACCATGTTGGAAATTTTCTACGGGGGCCAAAATTCTTACTGTGGGGCTGAGCCCCCCCCCCCGTCCCTCTTCTTGGCTACGGGTCCATTTGCTCGATCGTGAAAAATTTTGATATGAGTTTGTTTGTGCCATTCCAAAATGAAACCAAGAGGCTAAACCAGTCAATATATAATCCGACATATTTCGGTTCGGGCGTTGTACCCTTGACCATACAGGTCCACAAGTCCCCTCCTTCATGTCGTTTTCCTATTGGGCCCCCTTTCCGGAATATATCCGCTCTATCCGGCGTGATGTGATTTATTAATACAAGAGCGTAAACCGTTTGAAATATTTCGCACTATCACTCAAGTTTTCAGTTTGTACTCAACGGAGCGATAAATTAAAACGTCTCGTTGTACAGAGAAACACAGGCTCAAACGATGGGCAAGTGAAACTCCGGCCATCAAATAAGCGGTTTCTGACGCAAAATGTTCGCCGTTGTAGTACCTAAATCAATCCGCTTTCAGAGACCATTTACACAACCAAATATGACCATTTTGGCAATCGACCTCCCTCAATCAAAAATCTCAACGCAACGCTCACGTTTGTTTGTATTCCACCCTCGCTTCAAACTCTGCCGTTCGGGGCGTAGCCAGGATTTTCAATTTTGCAACTGTCTGAAATTGCGTAAAAGACTGCGACTTTTACAATTGTGCAGGGTATGGCCGTAAAAATTCATAATTTTTTATTGCACCCCAGAAATTTTGAATAAGGATTCCCCCTTCTTGCATTCGTCGCTGTGCATAGTTATGTTCAAGTTCGAAACTATTCAAAATAGTGCTTGCTGTAGGTACTCAACTGCACTGAAGCCATAGTGCATTAACATAGTTTTATATATTCAGATATATATAATATATATTATATACATTATATATTATATATATTATATATAATATATATAATATATATAATATATATTATATATAATATATATAATATATATATTTAATATATATGTATGTATATATGTTGGCGTCTGCTCTTGGTGGTGAAAACCTAAATGTCTAGGTTTTGAGTTACAGCTCATGCATTCTCGGCGTATATTGTTGACCTAAGGGGATTCAACCAGGCCGCAGCTTTTCCGATGATTTTGTAAAACATAAATTCTGATTTGTTCGGCTAATTGAGACATATTGATTAACAACTAACAAATTAATTACGCAATTAATGCCGGCTTCCACCTCGACTCGCAAGTTGAAATGTTGGCTACGATGCCGCGGCAAATGCCAAAGGCGCCGTTGTGTCCTTGTACGCTGGTATTTAAGAGAGTTGACCGCCTTTAGAATGCTTCGCTGTTTGAAGTAATCTTTTTCTTAGGGCGGTGCGGTTGGTTTAGAGTTAAATTAAGTTTTTCAATTGAATTTCTATTTTTAAAATTTAAGTTCTTGTTTTAGCTTGCGGCAGATCCAGAAATTGGTCATTTTTCTGCGGGGAAAAATTGTCAAGTAGGCACCTTATCATTTTATCACAAAAAATTTTCTGACGGAGGATGCTTACTCACTCTCCACCCGCCCTCTTGTGAATCCGCTAGTACAGGCCAGCCATGAATAGGAGTATAGAACCTGGTTTGGATTACATCTGGAAATCCAATATTTTCACTATTCATATATATATTTAAGTGTCAATGTATGGTTAATTTTTTGGTTCCACAGTGTTATTTTAACAAATAACCTATTTTAAATGGCTTATATACGTATCACAGTCGGCGAGCAGAGGCTGTGTTTATTTTTTCCGTCCCAAAATATTGTTTTTCACTCGTAAAGACTGTCAGCGTGTGTTCCACCTCAAACTATCTAACAGTGGGGTTTACGCTAATTTCGAGGCTGTATCCAAAAGAGGGCAGGGTCAAAATGGCGTGAGCCTACATAGTAGAATTTTGCCGTTACCTAGAATAGGCTTAGGCCTTTACGGGCCATCTTGAAATGTTAAGCCCCCTAATATAATGAGCTCGACCAGGGCATGATCAGTTTCACTCAAAAGGGGGGTCGAGTGTGTGCCTTGAGGTTTTTTGGCAACACCGTAAAGAGTATCACAGGTATGGTGCGTAATATAGAGGCTTTTAGCCACAAAACGGCGACAAATTTGAAACTACACACTCGCATAATATAGGGGTTGGTAGGGTATGTTGGCGAAAAAATGTGGCGTTTAACCAATTTTAATGGTGTTTTTACAGCTTTATTGACACAAATTGCTCGCGTACGAACCAATAAAATAAGGTGCAACCGCAGCGAGTTGTAATATACGTGGCGTATAATTTTCTTTGTTTTTAGTGCAAGAAACGCGTTGCATTTTGATTTATACGCGGAAAAAAGTGATTTAAAATTGTTACGTAAATTTTAAAAATTGAAATGTGATCCAGCAGTTGTGAAATTTAGCCTCGGAGACCTTAGAGCATCCGATGTGCCAAGACTATGTGCAACGAAAAATACTTGGCGTATTGTTTATTGTTAATTTTAAGTTATATTTTGATTTATAAACCGAAAGATGATAAAATAGTTTCTGGAATTTTAATATTGGTTTTTAAAATTGTTATATGACAATTTTGAAGGTATTTCGGTACATTTTGATGTCTAAGGTTTGCGCTGTACTCGACGCGTGCTGCCGTACACTGCAATAAATAGTGAGTCAAATTGACTATCTCCGAAATAGGCTCCACGGGACTACACAAGCTGAGTCAAATTCAACTCCGCCAGAGTCAAACATGCTACTCTAAAGAAACGGATAGAACTGCGATCTATCGTAAATTCAGCATTTTAATTATGATTGATTTGCTTAACATTGTAGTGTGTGTTTTAGTATTTGTAGGCTACATGCATTTTTTTAAAATTGGCTTTAATACATAATTTTTTCTAATTTACAAAAATAGTAATTGGAGTGTATTTTCTTCTGAAAAAGTTAACCGGTGAACTAACCTGTTCTTAGTATGGTTTCAAAAGACCTCGTTAAAGCACCAAGAGCATCAGGGTGCGGGCCCGTAGCCAGAGGGGATCTGAGTCCCTTGAACGAATTTTGCTCATACCCCTGGAAAATTTTTAACCTTGCTTGTAAATCATCGAAAACCCTGGTATTCCCATCCTGAAAAATTTTGAGTCCACTTAGCAAGGTGACATGGGGCTATGGGCCTGTCGCAGTGCGTTTTTAGCAGTATTCTGCATGAATATTTTGTATTTCTTCAGACAAGCTAGCATTCGAACCTGAGTGTCTTCGGTGGGTGGCGTTTACCATCATCAATCAGCCAGGGCCGGGGTTATGGGTTTTGAGACCCTATTAATCAGCCATTCTAAGATCTCAACCATGGATGCAGCAGCTTACTCAAAAATATGGGGCACATGCTCGGAGTCCAACATTGTTATGGTTGAAGAAATGTTGCGAGCGAAGCAGGGGCGGATCCAGGAGAGGGGACATTGAGGGATGCATCGCCCCACCGGCTGCCGGGTGTAAATTTGTCTCATGGTTAAAACCAACATAATTTGTACAGGCGCTTATGGTGATTTTGAAAATACGGGAAAAAGAAGAAAAAACCTTTTCGTCCTAGTAACAACCAAGATATCATAGGCTAGAAATTTATGCAACATCCGCTTGAGTGCATTGCATACATATATATCAGGGTACAACCAGAGGACTGCCTCCGGCTCCGGCGACGACTTTTGAGGATCTGAAATTTCGGTCAAGGTAAGTTAGATGCAAAAATGTGCTAAATTTCGAAGCTCCATATTTATTAGCTAAAAAATAACATCGCCTACTGTGAACTGGTAATGCGTGCTTCATACAATTAACAATAAGAACCATATTTTAATATTAACATTAAGACTCTAGCCGCTGTATTTACCCGAAACGCAGTAATAAGAGGTTGGTGTTTATTTTGAGCCCAAATCAACAACAGTATACATCTCGAATCCGCGACAATTCGTCGCACGACAACTTGTCACCCAACAGTGTCCTAAATCCTGAGAATCAATCTAAACATAATCCTAAGCGTAATCGTAAGCCGAAGCCTAAGCCTATGTATAGTGATGGGTAACGAAATGTCGAGTCGATGAAATTTCAGATTAAAAGGACTATGTCGACGAGTTGTCGTGCGACGAATTGTCATTCTATCCTATATCTCTAGTTAGACAGCGTACGATTCGAGGACCAAATAAAGTTGAGTTCAGAACTTGAAGACGGAAACCGATACTGATCTTTGATAGACAAGCGATGAGAAATTTTGATACTTTAAATTAAACATTAATATTCAATTTTGATACTTTATATTAAAAATTAATATTCTTATAGTCTGGTCTATACGAAGTCTAATAAAACCTTTAAGGTTTCGTCAAACGTACGTTTTTGTCTAGAACCATCTTATAAAGGTGTGATAAAAAAAGCCGACCTATTTCAAAACGTCATACTTCTGTCGTTATGTTATCCATTATAAAGACTAAATAAAGGGTTTCCGCCCAAAATGTAATCTTTGACGGGACATCAAGGAACGTTAGGGTAAACATAGAAGCCTAACACATACTAAATATTGCCAGTCTAAAGACGACACCGCGGCCCGTTTAAAGTTACTGTCCCTCGAATGTTTTCGGTAAAAAATGACATAAGCAATGAGCGTAGCAAGCATGTGAGATCTTGGGGGTGTCTGAACATTGGCCGGAGGTAAAATTTTAAATAAGCTTCTACAGCTGAAATTTTTTCGATTTTTTTACATTCTATATCGCTATCTCACAAAAAATTGCTTACAAAATTTATCGGGGGGGGGGGTGAATTTGTAACCCGTTTTTCATACGTCATACGAGAAAACGTGAGAATCAGGCTAGGTGCTTTTCGCTAGGTTCTTCAAGTTTCTAGGCAAAAGTAGCCAGTATATAATACATATCGTTAGAATGTCAGTCTAGATTAGCTGGTAAGCCTTCGAGGCGAATCGGTACCTTGTTATCGGATCATTGTCTTTTCGTTTCCTTTTATTTCACCAGGTTGCTACTGTGCAAAGAGCCAGGCTTCGGTGGAACCTTCCTAAAATTTCGGAGCTAGGGCCCTTGGCGATGATCCATATATTTTTCAATATTTTGTGTTTAAAATCTTGTTAGGGTGGGAGACTCTCTTAGGGGAGGGCTGCCGCCCAAAAGGTGGTATGGAGGTGGCTGTCCAGGTCCTAGATTGCTAGAGTTAATAACTCAGAACCATAAAACTGGAGCTTGAAGTCCATAATCTTTATTTTCTATGCTTTATTTGATTATAGGTTTTAGAATTTCTAGGGAATTAAGTAGGTTTTTAACGATTACCTTAAACTTCTCTAATGTTTTTAGTTGTAACGTATCTGCCTTTATGAAAATTTGGATACACAGGTCAGCCCCGGAGCTAATTCATGTTAAGAAGTGGCCCAAAAAAATCCAGGAGAACACACAGGTATCTCGCAATATTTAAGTGGAGTTTAAACTTTTAGTTTGCATAATAGCATAATATTGTTAGACTTAAGCTTAGTTTGGTAAAAAATCTCAATATTTCAAATTTTTTTACAAGAATGATTTTCCGACAGACATTTAGCGAAAAATGTGGCCTGGTGACACGCTGTGTTTTTCTTTTGTCTGACTGTTTTTGTGGCCCATGTTACCTCGAAGCCGCCCCCAAAATCCCATCATCCAATCATAAGAATTTGAGGTATGGTCGAAGGTGGGATTTTGGGATTGTGGGATTTAAGAATGTTGTCGAAGGTGGGATTTTGAGATTTCGGAATATAGGGTCGAAGGTGGGATTTCGGGATTTTGGGACTTTGGGATTTCGGGATGCGGTCGAAGCTGGGATGCTCCATAAGCCTAAGCCTAAACCTAACCCTAAACCAAAGCCCAGACCTAATCCTAAGCCTAAGCCTAAAACTAAGCCTAAGCGTAACCCTAGGATTTAGCCCAAGGGTCATTTAAGATTTAATCTGTGTTTTTTAAACTATAACCTATTTCTATAGCTTCAGTTTAAGCCTAAGCCTAAGATTTAGTCCAAGGGTCGTTTAAGATCTAATCTATGTTTAAACCAAAGTCTATACATAAAGCATCTGCCTGAGCCTAACCTTAATTCTATGCCATTTACGGTATAATCTATGTTTAAACTAAAGCCTGATCCTAACCCCTAAGCCTAAACCAAAGCCCAAGCCTAAGCCCAAGCATAAGCCTAAGCTTAAGCCTATTAAGCATAAGCCTATTAGGCTAAAGCACGTCTAATGTCTGTATCTAAGCTTACGCCAGATCCTACGCCTAATCGTCTAACTCTAAGCACAAGCCTAAATACAGAGCCATGCCTAATCCTAAAGCGAATACCGAGCCTTGCCTAATCCTAACCCTAACCTTGAGCCAAATGCTTGCCTAATTCTAAACGTACACATAAACCCAAGCCCAAGGAATTGCCAGTGATCAATTCTATAGAAATTACAAAATGCCAAAATCCCAAACGCCCACCACAAACCAAACCCATCATTTTTTAGTTGAAACGCTTGCGACAGCAGTATAAAGTATATACATGGGCGTTTTTTGTTGACAATTCCAAAATTTATAATAGCTACAAGTTATAATTTAAATTTAACTGTTATCTGGTCGTTAAACATTTGAGCCGTTTTTGTTAAATTTTATCACTTAACCTGATGCCATCATAGTATTGAGAAAAAGGTAGGTTTATTTCACAACCATCTGGCATTCGAAGCGTTCCTTTATTGGTATATTAATAGAAATATAAATATATAACTGAATTGAATTCTATCTGTTATAAAATTTCAGAGCCTTTTTTGTTAATCTATCTATACGGCGGGTAACGGCATCCCATATGATCCATTGGAGATGATGCCGCCCAAATTCGACTGGTGCCCCCCAAATAGACTCGGTTTAAAAGTAAACAATCTTAAATTGCAATGTTGGGGCCTCCGATTCGCTGCCTCCCCAAATATAATTTTCTGCGGACATACTTGACAATAGATTCGAGCTGATTCCTTGCGAATAATTGCAAATTTTGCCTTTGAAGGCTACATTTTTCACGTTTACTAATCTTAAAACGAACAAAATTGCGTATATTTGTATCGCAGTTGCAGGCT
Organism: Enoplolaimus lenunculus; assembly: GCA_030248215.1. NCBI lineage: Eukaryota > Metazoa > Nematoda > Enoplea > Enoplida > Thoracostomopsidae > Enoplolaimus > Enoplolaimus lenunculus. Next base: position 71,433 of record JASANG010001113.1, read on the forward strand.
GTTTCCTAGCTATCTGCAACAAGGAAGTAATGTAACGGGCGAGCAATATTTTTGACCTGTGCAAGTTATGCTGCTGCCTGTAACAGTGTGTTTTTGAAGTGTTTCCAAAAATTTCGGATCGGCAAATCCACATCACTTCTTGTATACGTCCCAGCTTTTTGCCATATTTTTGAAACTGAGCACATTGAACTGTATAAAAAATTTGACATTTTGAAGTCACGCTCTATACTACAACAAACCGTTTATGGGGATCATAAAGAAATTTAGCAATTATCTTGTAAGTCAATCGACAGGCAAAGTGTCTTAAACATAGGCATTGCATTATATTTTAACGTTACATTATCTATATTATTAAAGCTGCGACACCCTGCATACGTATTTTGGACAGCGTTCCAGGACAATAGGAAACTTTGTTTTTAACAATATACAACTCGTTCTATAAAAGAATTAGTAGCTGAAAATTTATTAAGTCTAATTCTGTAAACGTAAAGCGTGTCTCGGTTAACGAACGCTTTCTTTGACACAGCATAGGGCATTGTGAAAGCGTTTGAAACGCCCGCCACATAAGGAAAGTTGCACCTAGGTGCAACTAACAGCTACTAGTTAATATATTTTTCGGAACAAATTGCAAAAGTATTTCCAGTTTATCGAGTAAAATTGATATGCTTGATATTTTATTTGGATTGCCGAGAATATGCGAGTTTTCAACCTGGGGCGTTTTTAAGGAAAGAAACTGATTGAATATTGTAGCGTGCGCTCAGTTCGAACTTCGTGATTCACCAGTTAAACAATATTTTATATTTTTCAAGGTTTCATACAGTGGCGGATCCAAAAATTACCCGGTTGGTCGGATGCACAAGTGGAAAATGTTAAGTATTGGCATGGCATTTATACGCAATGCACTCATTAATGCGGATGTGGCATAAAAGCCTATGATCTCTTGGTTGTTACTAGGACGAAGAGGGTTTTTGTTCTTTTCCCCGTATTTCTTAAAATCACCATATGTACCGTTATAGCATACGTTGGTTTTAACCCTGAAAAAATTTCCACTCGGCAGCCGGTGGTGGGGACGCATCCGTCATCCCACCCCTGGATTCGCCATTGGTTTTATATGAATAACAATTAAACAGCGACTGTTACCATTGTGTTTAGAAATCGATTGATTGCGATTGCTTGCTAAGGAATAACTTTTGGAAGAAAAAATGGTGGCATTTTACAACGGCCCATGTTACTTTTAGGGCCGTCCCGGTTTCTGGTGGGTCTGTAAAACAGAAGGCTTACATTGTAGACTACATTTTTTGCTTAGTCTTACGCTTAGGTTTAGGAATACGCTTTGCAACGCTTAGGCTTAGGCTTAGGCTTATGCTTAGGTTTAGGAATATGCTTTTGCAACGCTTAGGCTTAGGCTTAGGCTTAAACTTAGGCTTAGGCTCAGGAATACGCTTTTGCAACGCTTAGGCTTTTTCTTAGGCTTAGGAATGCGCTTAATCTACTGTTACGGCCCTAAAAGTAGGATTGGCCTTTACAACAATAGCGACTAACGGTTTCGCAGTGTTTTACAGCTCCTATTTTTACGAAATATTCTGTGTGCAGCCAGCTGAACATTATCGTGCAATTACTTTTTGCTTGACCACTAACAACTGGAAGTAAAGCTTCGGTAAGTTATCGGACAGTATTTGAGGTATATTTACCCGTCCCGAAATTTCTAGAACGACAACAAAAATCACAATTAATAAGGTTTAGAATAAACCTTTTGAATTTAATGACGATATAAATTTTTAGTTTACATTAGGTTATACCTTCCTGAACTGTAACTGTGGCTACGACCATGTTTTACCTGATGATGCTTAGCAAAGAGGACCAACTGACGAGTTGGAATGACTGCGAAGATCCGAGACCCGGAACTGTATTTTTTGCACTGTATGACACAAGTCGCCCAAAACACACAAATGTTCCTTTTTGGGGAGGGACCTCGGGTCTCCACCCAAGTGACGTTTTTAGCTGAAATCCTTGTACATTATATTTAGTAGCTAAGTAATTATTGTTGGTTTTATCATGTTTTAGATAGACAAAAAACATGCCGTTTGCCTTTAGCAACAGATATGTTAAACGATAGTTACATATAATGTGCATTTAGCTTTCTTTACCTCAACATATATAGTAACTAAGCAGTTTTAGTTTCATAATATAGCGATCTGGCTTAATGTTGGATTTATTTCCAGACAGCGCGATAAGGGGCTTATACTGTGGGGGGGCGAATAGACGGCTATATTCACACTAGAAATATTCTGACAGACTAGAAAAAAACACTTTTAAAAGAATTTTGAATAACCATATGAATGTTTAAGGTTAAGATTTGATACCCTATGGAAGGTAAATTCTAGCAATGTTGCGTCGTAGTGGCATACTGAGGAATTTGAACTGGCTGGGACCGCTGTTCAAATTGGCCCTTTAAGTTAAACTGGCAAACTGCTAACAATGAATTCAACACATTGTTCAGTGTCTCACCACCGAATAAGTCTGAGTTCGCAATGGGGATGGAGGGGCGCGCCCGCCTGAGCCCATTCTCGCTAACCATTTCTGTTCAAGGATATTGAAACTCAAGAATTCACAAAATAAATAGTTTTTTCGCCAATTTTTGTTCCACAACAGCGCATTTGTTTGATTGACAGCTCTGTCCAACACAGCAGAAATCCTTACATTAATCGAGCAATCAAAAACATGTCGTGAATACGTTTTAATATTTCGTAAATGTTTTTCTTTTAAGTGAATTTTTGCTTAATTTTGAAATTTGGTACGTTTTACAAACATTTCAAACCATTTATGTTAAGTTACACAAAGATTTTTTACTTCTGAGACCACCTGCCTGTGCACTGCCAATCCACTCCCTATGTATTTTGTTGCTAGGACCGGCAGATGTAAAGAACACGGGCGGAACAGTATTGTACGCAAGTTCCTAAGCCTAAGCCTAAGTTTAAGAATAAATTCATTCTTAAGCTTAAGCCTAAGCCTAAGCCTAAGCCAAACAAAAAAAATAGTCTAAAGCTTAAGCTTACTCTATTCTAGTCCGACAGCAAAACGTTCCGCCCGTGATGTTTACATGGGCCCTAGGACCTCTAGTAAGCTTTTGGCGAGGTCTGTTGTGATCAACTATTGGACACCTTGAGGAAAACGCCAATTCTAGCAGGAGAACCCCTATATTTTAGATCTAAAGGCTGAACTCTGAATGTTGAAATTTTTATAATTTAAACAATGTCGAGGTACCGATGTCCTTCGTTGGCGGTAAGCCGTAAAGTGAACAAAAGTTGGTTTTACCATTTTAAAATCAGATAATCGCTTTATTTTGTTCGAAAAACAAGCTATTTTTAGCTTACTTTAGCTGGTTTTTCTCAATGTCGGTTCCACGCTACGATTGTCACATGGATTCACAAACGGCACAATTGCTGAACTGTGGTCAAATCTTGTCCTGTGAGAAATTGCATCTTTAGCTGGGTTATACATTTCTTGTATGCTCTTCTTACATATGTCGCTGGTAATAATACTCGAGGCGCAGTTGTAGACGGCTTCCAAACTTCACCCACAATTTCAGCTGAATCCTTTAATCACAGGTCAAAATGAAAATATTATATTTTACACTGTAAATTCTAATGAGTTGATCAATCAACTCAGCTGTCGAGTTACTTTTTTCTAAGTTAATATTCTTATACACTCACCCTTCGTTGAGTTGATTCCACGTGAGTTTGGTTAATCATTTGAGAATGAGTTCAATCAAATCAGATACCTAAGTTCTAATAGTCGATATTCCGAACTCGGATTTCTGTTCGGATTTGATTCGTTCTGAGTTTAAAATCAACTCACCGAAGTTTGCACTGTAGCTTATTAAAGTACTTTAGGTATACCTAAAAACAAATGTTATTTTTAAACCCATAAAATAAACAGTCTATTCTATTTCCGTTTAATATTTAACCAAAATACTGTGGAAACTTTGATGTTCACTGAGCAAAGGTCGTTATTGTCATGATTGCTGCCCAACGGTGAAATCAAAACACTCCTAACTGTAACCAGGTCTAACAATGATACAGCTTGTTTTAGTTTTACTAAACCAAATACTTTAATGCTCACTAATCAAAGGCTGCATAGGACCATGATGATGTGTTCGTTGATCATTGGTTAACAATGGATGGCATGGGAGGCAATCATTTGACCAATCAAACGCCACACAGCATTGTTGGCGAAATTGAAGAAATATTAGCAGCAAACAATGTCGATACTACTCAGGTTAGTACATTTTCTGGTATGATTAGGTTAAATCAAATTAAATTGGCACTGGTGGGATAATATATTTTAGCCCGGTACTGGTTTCATACATGGGCTAATCACTTCCGTCATGGGTTTTTACTAATTTATGCTTCGAGTTTGATTTGGTAGCACAGAATTAATGTTGATCAAGGGTATTATTTACTGATAAATATTATATTCTTTTGTTTATTATATGTCTTGTGAAAATACTACAATTCGTCACCTAACAACTTGTCGCTCAACAGTGTCGTTAAACCGATGAATAAAACTAAGCATAAGTCTAAGCGTAATGATGGACATTGAATTGTCGAGTCGATATTAATATGAATTTACATGTCATCGGGCTACAAGTTGTCGGTCGACGAATTGTCGTGATACCATAATATTGCTCAAATTCTGATACGCATGTCGTTTATTAATCGTATACGTCGACTTGTACTGCATAGATCGCTCTGTGTTATATGAGCAAATTTAGGTGCTGTAGTGAAAAAAGTCAAATTTTATATTTTGCATGAATCAGAACTGAACCATTCAGACAAACCATAGACGCCCCCTGTTATTTTGTTTCAGGAATCGCCATTCTCATCTGCGGCTGGACTGTGTCTTGCAGACTTGAACAAGCTCCTTTGCTATTTGGAAGGCGAATTGCAAGCGCGAGAAATTGTTGTTGCAACTTTGCAGGTTAGCAGTTTTGTGAAAAATGTTAAAATCAACGTAGCGTTTGGGTTTCTGAAACCGTACTTATGTACAACTTCATACTTTGTTAAGTAACTACTTAAACTGCTTATCGTTTGTGTAACTGTACTTAAGTTAAGTGAATACTTAAGTCACTCGCCGGCTTACAAAAAAACTACAAAGTAATCGTTTTAGCTAAATATCGTTGGTTCAATTACAACTGTAGCATCATGGGACCTCCTAAAGCAAATTTTGTGGCATACTTGTTATGGAACTGGTCTATAATTTCCGATGAAGCAAGTACTTAACAGCAAAACTTCAGTAAATACTTAAGTAAGATTTCAGAAACTCAATCAATATGCTTTAATCTTAATTCCACTTCTAAAACAGCGTCGATAAAATACCTGTCAATATTTGTTTTTACTTAAAGCAGTAAAAATTTAGTTCGGTCGATCATAGACAACCAGCTTGGCTGGTCAGCTTCTAAGATTTTGTCACACGAAATATCTTGCAACAGAAAACTGTACCGTCTAAAATGTTGGATATTAAGGTTCTGATCCTTATTATTAAAGGCTGTGTGAGGCCAAAATTTCAATAAACTCTGACAAAATAGTTTCGCAATAACATCACTGTAATTATCAATTCAAAGTTTAATTATTACAACTGTGACTTAAAATTAATTTAGAACCTGGAATACGAAAATATGGGTTTTAAGCTATTAAACGGCAGTACCGCCAAAAGGGCTCAACAAACCCTCAGTCGGGAGGGGATCCCTAAAATTTTTTTGTCGGACCACAAAGTTATAGAACTGTGAAACATTTCGGTGGGCCACCCTCGGACCTATTTGAAGGACGCTGACGATCATAACTCGGGCCCTGTGTGAGGGGCACACAATTATAAAAACCTAAGCATAGCAATACGTATTGTGAAAAAATCATTCTAATTCAAAAGAGAGGGGCGTAATTCCAAAAGTGTTTCTCGCAATTTAGACGTGGGACAACTTATAAATTTTAGCTATGATGATTTCAGGCCGAAAAAGCCAAACATAAGCTATACTTGACAAAATATGGCCGATCTGCGTTGAACAATCCATTGCACGCGTTACAAAGAGACTCAGATGTAAGTTTGAATTAGCAACTACTGTGTCGCTCACGTAGCTACGATTGAAGAAAAGCGCTTACGTTCTATAACCATTTAGAAGATTGGTGTCTCTTCGTGCTTATCAAAATTTCAACCGGGATAAAATTTAGTCGGAAACGGAATCAGAGTCGGAATTTAACTTTTATGTCGGAACCAGAATCAAAATTGGAACTCGGAATTTTAAGTTGTAATCGTGCTGGCCTGTGGTTTGACAGTTTATGTTCAAACGTTTTCGTTGCTTTAATAATGCAAATTGTTATATGGACGCTAAATTTATACTTGAAATAATGTTAAAGATACATAACAGAAACTGTCGGAGTTCCGGCATTTAATCTCACTGAGTCGCAATTGTGTCAGAATTGCAGCCGGAAATATAATTCCGTTGGAACTATTCGTGTTTTCCAACTGAAAAATTCCAAAAATCCCCAACAAAAATTCAAACGGAGGGGTTGATTTCTGTATTCCCTCATGATCGCACTAAGCACTGAATTTTGTTGAAGTTGTATAGGTAAATTAATGCAAGAAAACACAACCCGCAATGTTGTCAAACTACGCCTGTACTATCCGCGTAGCCCAGAGAAGGCAAAGACGTTTCTGAAAGCTTCGAAAAATTCTCTGAGCCCCCCAGAAAATCTATGACCTTGGCTGTAGATTATACAAAAATCTCCTCACGATGAACTCCATAAAATATTATGTTCACTATCACCTTAAACTGACTACGTGGCTGATCTGAACCGATTTCCAATTTGTAAATTACTGTTGTTGATTATATGTTTTCAGACGGTTGGAGCAAAAAATGATTTCGACGAAGTAGCAGTTGGTCAAATGTACGACTGGCAATTGAGTCAATTGGAAAATTTAATCGCGTCACAAAAGTCTGCCGCAATTCGTATGCGAACGATGCTTGCGATTGCTGGTAAGCTATTAAAGTTTCTAATTTTAGCTTTATATTTAATTTTTATTACTCTTCCCCAGCGTCAACCGCATTTGATGCGCAGTTATTGCAGTGGTATCAATGCGATGCACTGGCTTAAATGGGCGATGCAAGGAACGCGCTACACTTTTGATGACGTCCGGCGCTGTCCGTCACCGGTTTTCGCCGTACGTCACCGGTTTTCGCCGTACGTCACCGGTTTTCGCCGTACGTCACCGGTTTTCGCCGTACGTCACCGGTTTTCGCCGTACGTCACCGGTTTTCGCCGTACGTCACCGGTTTTTGCCGTACGACACCGGTTTTCGCCGTACGTCACCGGTTTTCGCCGTACGTCACCGGTTTTTGCCGTACGTCACCGGTTTTCGCCGTACGTCACCGTGCGGTATCGTACATGAATTACTCACGTACGATACTGCATGGTGGACGGTGACAGATGTCGCCGCACGACACGCATAGCGTTGTCCGGACGCCAACTACAGCAGGAGATCAACAAATTTTGCCTATATCCAGAAGTCTAAAGACAGAGATTAATCAAATTTAGGTAATACAATTAATGTTTAGGTCGCTTATTTCAACAATAATCCGTAGCGCAGCCAAAAAGTTTAGTTTAAATTGGTTTGAAATTATCGTTTTTGACAAATTTTGACAATTAAAAATTGTTAAAATTTTCACAAAATCAATACAAACTCACTGAACTTGACACCGTTTATAAAAAACGAAAACAATTCCACACTTCCGAAATATTAACAAGAACCTTCGGCATATGCTCGACTATGGAGCCGGCCGCAGGTCGATGCGCTCCAGGACTCAAAACGAGACCTTCTATCCTGACCAGATTGACCTCGGTCTCTAAATTTATAATTTTGATTAATTTTGTTTGCATTTGAATATAAATAAATTTCAGAACGACGCCATGCATCGGTTGTCAACGAGCTTGAATGTGAACGCGCACGTCATGCTGCCAACACCGCCCAAGGTGATGATTTGTACGTGTTACTTGAAAGCGACCGCGAGCAGTTGAAACAACAGGTATTACATTATTTATATATTAAAGCTAGACCGCAACATATACGTATTTTGGGCAGCGTTACAGCACCGTATGCAAATTAATACAAGTTTGCAAAGACACAAAATTGTTTTGTTATATGTAATTACAGAAGCTTTTGATTGAAAAGAATCCTTCTGTTTAAATGTTGCTCTGATGTTTAAATATATGATGTATACATTGAAATGATAATTTATTTGTTTGTGGTGTCGGTTAAGTTTCAAAGCTGGGGCAAGACATGCTTCAAAACAAATGTTTTTGAACATATGCGAAAACCCAGTATAATGAGTGAGTTTGCACATGTGTGCAACTACGGATTACTAGTTTTAATTATTAGCGAACCATAGAGTAAGAAATCATGTCAAAAATACAAAACGCTTTTGCTTGAATCCGCATGCAATGCCGCACGGTGATGGCAACGCTGAACACCAGCTGGGACGTTGCCAAATCCCAATGACATCGTGGCCCATGTTACTTTTAGTGCCGTCCTGGTATCTGGTGGGTCTGTAAAAGAGTAGGCTTAGATTCCAGATTAGAGTTTCTGCGTAGGCTTAGGCTTTGGCGTACGCTAAGGCTTACGTTTAGGCTTAGGTTAAGGCAGGCTAAGGCTTAAAAGCTTAGGCTTAGGTTTAGGTTTCGACTTATGCTTAATAGGAATACACTTTTTTCAACGCTTAGGTTTAGGCTTAGAAATGTGGAAATCTACTGTTACGGCACTAAAAGTAACATTGGCAGAAATCGTCATAAAGTATAGCACGACAGTTGAGTAAGTTCTGTTTTGTTTCAGTTTTCTTGCAATCACCGTTATATTTCAGCTTGAACTGGCTCAATCCGAAAATGAAACGCTAGCAGGAGAGTTACGAAAATCATTGCGTACGGTTGAACTTGAGAAAGAACGACATCGTCAAATTGTGTTATTTTTGCTCGAAGAACGCCGAAAATTGCATCAAATTCTAATTACAGAAAAGTCAAAATCTGATCATGACGATGACAGCCGACTGGAACACTGCGAACAAGTCAACAAAACGAACAACAATGGAGTAATGGATAAACCAACGACGAGCAACGGAAGCAGGGGAACAGAGAAACATTTAGGAGTCAGACTGAAAACGAATTTGCTGACACAACGGATAGAAGTTGCGGATTCGATAAGTAGTCAAGATGAAGACGTTTTCCTCGACGATGGAAGTAGTTCAACAACAAAAAATGGCCAAATACTGTTTGGATCAAAAGCGATTGCCAACGATAAAACAGAACTCGACAAATTTGAAACGAAAGAACAGCCTCAAACGAGTGACGATTGCGTAATTCAAACCAATCAAGATAATTCAGCAACAACCAATATGGAAAACGAAAATGAAACAAGCGTAGAAAGTTTGGCTATAGCTCCTGACGCGTACGATGTTGACGAAAAAGTTATTAAAATCGGACAACTGGCAACAACGGAACTGAATGCGAACGAACCAGTGCAACTGACATCACAACCAGCAGAAACACCTTTTGCCACAGCAGCACAGAACAGTCAAAAACAACAAAGCGAACGGCATAGTCCTGAAGGAATCGAATATCCTGATCCTGTTGTAAGCAGCTTTGACATTTTTTCAATTCCCGAATAATGACGGTGGCTGAGAGGTTAATTAAATTTTCTCGCTCGCTGGTCCCACTTCGGCAAAAACAAAATTCTCGTTAATCGTTTACAAACTGCCGAACCAATCTGTAACGATGAGCCAAGAACATTATAGCTGCTAGGTTTAGGTTTAGATTTAGCGCCTTGAATTAAGCTTAGACTTTTAGGTAAAATGTTTAAGTCAGAATTGAAGTAAAGGTTTAGGCAAACATTGAAGTAATTGCTTGTGCAATAGCTCAGGCTAACGCTGGGTCTTTATTCTTTAACATAGGTAAGCTTGCCTCTAGCGTAAGCCTAAGTGTAAATGATAAAGAATGTCGACAATAGTTGTGTTGTTCTAGCCAAGCACTTCCAAAGCAACTCCAGCCAGTGGCCTAGACATCAACGAGCAAACCGCGATCGATACCCTTGAGCAACTACGAGCAGAACTCGGCACCGTCCGGAAAGAGCTGGATCGAGTCAAACGCGAACTAGCATCCGTCACCAGCCCACGGCTTCAACAAAATCATTCATCAACCGCGGTTCCATCGGAATCGTTGCCTGCAAAAACAGAAAGCTCCAATAATTCGACAACCGCTTCTGGTTTGACCAAAACGTTAAATTCTACCGACACAGACGACCAAGAGGATGAACAATCTCGAGGCAAGAATAAAGTTAATCTAACTTGTATACCGTCGGAAGTAGATAATGGTGGAAAAAATCAAACAATAGATCATACATTAATGAATGGACCTATTCCAGAATATGAAAATAGGACTGCGGCGTCTCCTAAACTCCCGGACAAAGCCGAAGCAACGTCGAACCATATGGCAACTCCAACGGTAACCAATTCGACTCGGGATGCGACATCCGCTGATCGAAGCAATTCGTTGCGTCGACTAAAACCACTAGACTATCCTGTAGTTAAATTTACTAGAACTGTGCCACCTATTACCTCACTAGATACGTCCGATTTACCCAAGGCACCCCGACCTCCAGAACTAAGACGAGGGTTAACAGCTAATGCTATTGAACGCCGCCGATCTTCAGGTCTCAGTGGTCCAAGAGACACTGTGGACGCAAATGCTGCCACCGGATTGGTCCAGCTTAAACCGCTTGTTGTAAATTCTAGCCCGCGGCCTTTGTCGGCAAGATCAAACCAAAACGGTCCGGCTTCTGGTGACGATGCTGAAACGGCGAAAACTCCACGGACAATCAATGTACCAATTGTAAGAACTGGTGTTAATTTGAGACAAGCAGAATCTGGAAATCATAAAAGTTCCGATATTTCGAACATAACAAAAGCGGTTGATGAAGGAAGACTCGATCAAAGTAAGCTAATTAATATTTGGTTCGTAAAGCTGTGCTTTTGTAACCTTATGGTAAGGGTGAACACTATCTTTGCCACAAATGACCTTAATATCGTGACGTCTATACTGCTTGGTTCTCTAGTTTATCACTATGTTGAGTAACCTCTGTATGTCATGTTTTTCCTCAGCAACAACTTGTCTTCAGCAACCAGGCGTCCAGAAAACGTTTTTATATCCAGATGTGTGTTCCTTGTATACTTTCTTAAAATTGCATCTCTCAGATGAAATAGAAAATATTCATGTGGCAAACGGTTGTTTTTTAATTTCAGCAAACAATAAACATTTGCCTTCAAATTCCATATCAAATATAAACAGCTCAAGGTTGCCAAACGGCCAAACTGACGTGAAAAACACTCAAGTGCGCAAATCTGCAAGAGCTGTAAGTTTTACCGATTGCAAAAATATTAAAAAAGTGTCGTTGTGCACAAAAAAGGCGTCTGTATTTTTTCAATAATTTTGTGCAATTTTAGCAATATTTATTTGTAATCTGACTTATTTGTTATTTTCTAACTTAGATTTATAAGTTTAAACTTACGTACCTCAGGTCTTACTGCTATATTTTATACGTTTAGTAAAGGTACCTTTATGATATTAAGTTTGGCAAAAATTCTACCTGTGGTTATTGAATTTGATAGGTCTATTGAGAGTGCGTTGAAACCTGAATACTAACGCTCCTGAAAGTCGTAAAACTTTGTATACATTTCCAGTTCGTTCCCTTTATGTTCCAGCCGGCGTCAGTGACGGATACAGGGTGTTTCAATGCGGGGATGCGAGGTTGACCGAGCACCCCCCTGATGGCATCCTTATAGAAATCAAAAGCGTGAGACTGTTGTAAAATATTAGCTTTATATGAAGCTCTTGGGCCGTATCTAGGGTTGCCAGGGCCCTCCGAAAACTGTACTTTGGGCCGTTTTAGATTAAAAATAGGTTCGTTTTGTTCTGTATGTGTACGTTAACCTGGTTCCGCGTAGAAGTGGAGGCATCATTTATGTGCCAGCGGCTTACGCCATTTTACGTGGCTGAGGAGAGGGAAGTAAACTTTAGACCCTCCTGGGCTCGCCCTTGGCAGGCGGTTTCCGGAAAACGGTCGGATTTGAAATTTTTTTGCATGTTTAAGCTTATAATCTCCTTCATTTTTGCTAAAATCTGCAGTTTTGAAATACTCGACTGGTATCAAGTTCCGATTTGAGACCCAAAAATTTTTTTTTGAAAAATTGAGAAATTATTTGACGCAGCTGGCTTTCAGCAATCGAGCAATTATCTAATTTCAGCGAACCAAATCAGGTATTTGACCATAGCTCAATTAGCAACTGTTGGATTGCTGATAATTTAACGTTTCGACTCAGGTCTGAAAGTTTTGTCGAATCATATTTTGCTTGAATTTTTGACAAAAAACCTTCGCAACCATATGATTGACCTCGGAACCAATCAAGTTTTGAAAAATTCAAACATAGGTGTGAAATAATCAGGGGATGCCATGAGAAGCTCAAATATAGAAGCAATTTTGAAATCCGATCATTTTGGACAAACGCCTGACCGCCAGCAGCGGAGTCGGATGCTGGAAAAGATTCGTTGTCCGTTGTATGCACGACGCACGTAGAACTGTATATACTTTTTCATTTTATTTCTAGCATATATGTTATCGATGTTTTTTTTGTTTTATTTTGTTGGTTTTGACGCATAAGGTATATATACCAACATGTTTCATTGTTGTTCCTAAGTTGGAAAAATTATGTCAATAACTGGCGAGGGTACGGAATCTGGACCCCCAAGGATTTTGATAAAACGTGGTCCATTCTAAAGAGTTCGACGAGCTAAACTCAACGGTACCATGTTTATGGCTGCATGACCAACGGTTCAGAAGTTATGGCCCTCGAAATTATAGTGCAAACGCACACAGATTGGAACAGGATGGATCTATCATTCACATGTTCGTAAAATATAAGCTTAACCGGTTTTATTCCTTACACAAATTTGATTGTTGTTTGTACATGTTTTATATGGTAAAAAGTTAAAATTTAAAAAAAACCATAACTATAGAACCGGGGTCCCTGCAGCGTTGAAGATTTTACCGTTGAACTGACCGCGTCGAAATCTATGAAATGAACAATTTTTTGTTAAATTTCTAGTGGGGTCCATCTTCCCTATCTCCGCCTCAAGAACTTAACTTAAGCTTTGTAAAACAGTAATTTTCAGTAGCCAACTTTTGAACGATTAGCGGGATTAAACCATTTCTACAGTACTCGAAGCTTTGTATCTATGGACCGAGACATTTGCCTTCATTTGGCGCTTGCAACCTTTATTCTGCATGCACTATTACATATCAGGGCACGAATTATCGTAATATCAATATTTTAGTATTTTTGCTACAGACGAAACAGTTCAACATAGATTCAGTAAGATTGCTATAACACCAGTCAACTGAAAGACAACTTGTGGACTCTGCTTACGCACTAGGAAACATACATTGTGCATTTTCGGTAGGCTCCGGTCGTTTCCAAACCGCTTTAATTGATTTCGTATGCCAAAATGATGCCTTACTGGGGTTATTGTATTCTCTTCTGTGGACCATTAAGAAAAATAGTCTGCTAGCTTTGCGCAATGCGCAAAATTAGCGAAAGCACAAAAATTTTCCTGCAAATTTTCCTTTCATAGAACAAAGAACAATCAATCACGTGTATTTCCTAAAAAATTTTGTAAACAAAGTAATGCTTGAAATTTGCCCAAAATACGTATGTAGGGATGTTCCAGCTTTAATACATAGATTTCTTGATTGACTTTCCAATTTAAGACATCTCTATACCAAAAACGGTTCACACCCTTTTCTGCATATATTCGCTCCAATAGCTACAATTTGATTAGCCAATTCCATATACAAAATAGCAATATATTGCACATGCGTCCACAATTCGTCCACTGCAAAAACTGGTGAGTCAAATTGACTCTCCGAAATAGGGGTTTCGGGACTACACAAACTGAGTCAAATTCGACTCCGTCAGACTCAAACGTGTGCGACTCAGTGAATCAAATTTGACTCTGCCGAAGTCGAATTTTTACTCAATTTGTGTAGTCCCGAAATCGGGACAGTGGGACAGCGGGACAGTAGGACAGCGGGACAGTAGGACAGCGGGACAGTAGGACAGCGGGACAGTAGGACAGCGGGACAGTAGGACAGCGGGACAGTAGGACAGCGGGACAGTAGGACAGCGGGACAGTAGGACAGCGGGACAGTAGGACAGCGGGACAGTAGGACAGCGGGACAGTAGGACAGCGGGACAGTAGGACAGCGGGACAGTAGGACAGCGGGACAGTAGGACAGCGGGACAGTAGGACAGTGGGACACTAGGACAGCGGGACAGTTGGACAGCGGGACAGCGGGACAGTGGGACAGTGGGACAGCGGGACAGCGGGACAGCAGGACAGCGGGACAGTAGGACAGCGGGACAGTAGGACAGCGGGACAGTAGGACAGCGGGACAGTAGGACAGCGGGACAGTAGGACAGCGGGACAATGGGACAGCAGGACAGTGGGACAGTGGGACAGTAGGACAGCGGGACAGTAGGACAGTGGGACAGTAGGACAGCGGGACAGTAGGACAGCGGGACAGTAGGACAGCGGGACAGTGGGACAGCAGGACAGCGGGACAGTAGGACAGCGGGACAGTGGGACAGTGGGACAGTGGGACAGTGGGACAGCAGGACAGTAGGACAGCTGGACAGTGGGACAGCGTGACAGTAGGACAGTGGGACAGTAGGACAGCGTGACAGTGGGACAGCAGGACAGTGGGACGGTAGGACAGCGGGACAGTAGGACAGTAGGACAGTGGGACAGCAGGACAGTGGGACAGCGGGGCAGTAGGACAGCGGGACAGTAGGACAGTGGGACAGTGGGACAGTAGGACCCCGGGACAGTGGACAGCGGTACAGTAGGACAGCTGGACAGTCGGACAGCGGGACAGTGGGACAGCAGGACAGTAGGACAGCGGGACAGTAGGACAGCGGGACAGTGGGACAGCAGGACAGTGGGACAGTAGGACCCCGGGACAGTGGACAGCGGTACAGTAGGACAGCTGGACAGTCGGACAGCGGGACAGTGGGACAGCAGGACAGTAGGACAGCGGGACAGTAGGACAGCGGGACAGTGGGACAGTAGCACAGCGGGACAGTAGGACAGTGGCACAGCGGGACCGTGGGACAGCGGGACAGTGGGACAGCGGGACAGTGGGACATCGGGACAGTAGTACAGCGTGACAGTAGGACAGTGGGACAGTAGCACAGTGGGACAGCAGGACAGTGGGACAGTGGGACAGTAGGACAGTGGGACAGTAGGACAGTGGGACAGAGGGACAGTGGGACAGCGGGACAATGGGACAGTGGGACAGCAGGACAGTAGGACAGCGGGACAGTAGGACAGCGGAACAGTAGGACAGTGGGACAGCAGGACAGTGGGACAGTAGGACCCCGGGACAGTGGACAGCGGTACAGTAGGACAGCGGGACAGTCGGACAGCGGGACAGTGGGACAGTGGGACAGTGGGACAGTAGGACAGTGGGACAGAGGGACAGTGGGACAGCGGGACAATGGGACAGTGGGACGGTAGGACAGCGGGACAATGGGTTAGTAGGACAGTCCCGCTTTCCTACTGTCCCGCTGTCCCACTGTCCCACTGTCCCACTGTCCCGGGACAGCGGGACGGCAATCAGCGTATTACATGGGCCAATTTTTTTATATTATTAGCATTCTGTGCAACTTTTTGTTTCAATTTTTATCTATATTTAATTTTTGCATTTATATCTATTTTAGTTTTTTTATGTTTATATACGTGTTTTATTGTATATATTTTTAGATAGAAAGCAACTCTTCAAAATCAACCACAGATAATTCGCCACAATGTGGCAATTCTACTGACGCGTTGAATCTTCCAAAATTAGAGCTTATCCTACAGACTATGTCGCTAGTAACCAGAGGTGAATGCAATAATTTAAATAATTACGAGGCCGATTCGTGTCAATTTTGCCATGCTTTGCCTTTCCAAAAATTGTAAACTGTCAGTGGCGGATTCAGAAATTTCTGATGAGCAAGCGCGCGAAAAATAAACACGCGAGCGTGAAGCCAAACGCAATTTTAGTACTAAATTTATTTAGTGCAGAATTTTGAATTTAATATTACTTGAAGCGGGTCATGGTTAGGGTGCGCCTTAGCTGGATCCGCTAACAACACAAGCTGTTACCGTGCATATTGATCATTAAACCTGCACGATTAAAATTGCTAAATGTTTTCCTGTGCAAGCCGACACTTTGCGTATTTTACTTTTGCTTTTGAGATTTGTATGTACTTTTTTATTGCCGGCACCAATACTAAACCAATAATACCGATGCGTATTAACCGTTTTAACTTAAATCGAAAAGAAGTTAATACCTTAATTTAGATTAAATTTCTACACTGAAAATTGCAGTGAGTTGATTTTAACTCAGAATAAGTTTGATCCAATCTCAAAGGTCTGAGCTCTGAATTAGATCTTTCAGAACTCCGGATTGTGAATTGAATCAAGGACGCAGAATTTATTCAGGTCAGAGTGGGCTGATGTTTTCTGTTATTAACTCAGAAATAACCAGATTTAAGTATTTCTCACTCTGAGTAGATTGATTAAAGCATCGGAATTTACAGTGTAAAAGGACAAAGTTACCAGTAACCTCCGACATTTTTCATGGACTTGTAAATTTTTTCGCTATCGATATCTGTGAAACCGGTGTTATATACGATCTATAAAACTTTCGACCAATGTATAGCACAGGGCTATAATACTATGATAAACAAATTCCTAAGCATTAGCCGAAGCGTAAAGAATGAGCTCATACCTAAGCCTATGACTATGCAGTAAGCTTTCGTTTAAAGCTTAAACTTATTGTAGTTCTGCGGAAAACGGTCCGCCGTTGATCTTTATATGGGCCAAAGTTTCTAAGGAGGGTTTCTTGTGTTCCAAACTCAAAAAAGTATATAAAAATCCAGTTACAAAAATCCAAAGAAAAATGTTTGAGCCCGAAACCCCCCCACCCCTGGCTACGCCATTGAACTTGAGGAAAGTGGCTGTTGGGGTCAACAAAAGTTTCTATTTGACTTGTATTAACTGGTATTTATCCCATTTTAAGGTTTAGGACGTGAGTTTAATAAATATAATCAGTGAAATTTTTGAGCTTTTCAACCGTTTATTATCTGGTATCACTGATTTTTGAGCACATTTGCCGGCTATATTTTGATAACTCTGACAGCGATAGGTTTGTATTATATATATGTATTTTTTTCGGCACCATAATTTATCTTTTTTTATTTAATCAAACGTCGAAAAGAAAAACCAACATTGGTGTGATAATTTTAACAGCAGCAACTGTTAACGATCTGCTGTACTTGCGTCAAATCGATAACTTAAACGCTTTTGGTTGATAATCTGCACGCTAGCTAGCCAAATTTGGCGGTTGTCAGCCAAAGAAAAAAATAAATTAATTAGTGAAAATAAAAACTTATTTTTTTACACTTAAGATTCGAGTTTAAATGTTTAATTTTTAATACAGCACTTTATTACGACAAATGTCTGATAGTCCAGCAAAAATAAAAAATATTTGATTTGACGGAAATTTGAAATGTAGCTTGCTGGGTGTTTGGTAGTAGAGATCGCAAAAGGAGGAAGCTGATAAAACGTGTCTTTGATTTGGGATGACAAATTTTTTCAAATTTAAGCTCAAATAATTGAAAACCTAATCAATAATTAACGTTAAATTTAAGGCTTAACTCTGACTTGCGTACGCTTTTTGCTTTTGTTATTGCGATTAGTTTAAAATAAAAATTCAAGAATCTCTGGCATACGTTTTAAAACGAACATTTAAGGACCTTCCAATCAATGTTGTGCAGTCGAACGCCGCGAAACGTTCGACAAAATGGCCAATGTATAGAGTAGGGGCGGAATTGCAGTATAAGCATATTCGTAAAGCCTAAGCCTAAGCGTAAGAATGAGCTTATACCTAAGCCTAAGCGTAAAAAATTAGCGTAATACTTAAGCTTACTCTATTAGAGTCCTACACAAAAACGTTCAGCCGCTGATCTTTACTTGAGCCAACAGAATTTTGACTTATAGCATTCTTCGATCCCAAAAATTAATCGAAAGATACTTGAAATCCAACTTACACTTTAATAGCATTTGTCGGCATTCAATAATGATTTCAAAGATGGTTTGAACTTATAATAAAACCAAATTTTTCAATTTAAAATAATGACCAAAATGTCTATAAAACAGCACATTGCGCAAAACTGAAATCAGGAAGTATTTGAAGGAAATTTACGAAATTTTTTTAAACTGCTATAGTTTTAAAATGAAGATTTCAACAAATTAGAATATGCTCAATGTTTAGTTTTAGCAAAGTAATTCAATCCACTTTTGCGGTAAAAAGAATACCAAAACACAACAACAATTCATGCGCAAAAGGATTAACAAATACAAGAATAGCAGGGTTGGGGTATCAACCGGTATTAACCCCTCTTTGTGATTTTGACCGGCTGTTTTTCGATTCCAGCGCTTAACAAAAATTTCAAACGGCAATGGATAAATAGGGGGTTTTTCGATTGTCAAAACAAAAGAACCGTTTCGTTTAATATTTTGAAAACGAAACGTATATATGACGCTAGTTTCCAAAATTCTAGCTATACTCCCTATAAATATTTGATTTTTATAGGTGGGAACGAAACGTCAGCAATCGTTACACTAGATGCAGATCCGGACGATTTTGCATCGTACAGCCAACGGGACAGCCTTCCCCGCCTCGTCTTAGACCGGTGGAAGGGTCCTTTGAAACTGGTCGAACGGTCCATAGCGCGACGAAATCGAAGTCTTGAACCGTGCAGCCGTTGGAAGTCTCACGACGCTACACCTGCCACCCGAATGCCTTCAAGTAGAAGCCTGCCTCGTCTACCAGTGGTAGGTAGAAAACGCGTTGCCGTCAAACCAATTGATGATTGGCTAGTAGTCGACCGATTCATTTGGTACTTTCCGAAAGTCAGCTATGTAATTAAATTTGATCTGCCAACAGAAGCAAAGACTCAAACTGAAGAAGGTGCCAGCCATCAGAATTTACCTCAAATTACAACTGAAACTGGGGAAGAGAAACAAGAAACACAACTGAAAGCCAAGGAATCGCGTACAGAAATGAGCGACTCTCGGACGAAATTAGCCTTCAGTGGATTGCCTACTGCAACTGGGATCTGCCCAAATGATTACGGAAAAATTAAAAATCAACAAATCGTTCCGGCACAGGACGCAGAAAATCTGAAGTCCAGATCTCGGTCGACTGGATCACGAGAACGTGAGATGTTGGAAAATATTGGTGAACAAACGAACAATAGTCACCAACGAAAAGATACTATAAGCACAAACAACACCGAACAAGGACACTTCAAGGCTAAAGCGGATAAACATATGGATCACGGTGCAGCGAAAGTAGGTAAGAGATGTGAAAGCAAAGATTTGAAAGCAGGAGAAAGACATGACCGTAGAATGAGTGTTATGAAAGACTCAGAAACGCACCATAACGATACAAGACAAGAAACGTCAGAAAATAAAGGCAGGGAAACAAAAGAAGCTAACAAACGAACAAAGAGCGATGACCAAAAGAAAGAAGACGGTGACAAACAACGTAAATCATCGCATAAAGAGAAAGAAATCGAAGAAGATTGTAAGAAAAGACAACCAAAAGACTGCGACACAGAAGATGTTGATAAAAAGAAAAAGCATAAAGAACATTATGCAGAAGAAGTCGAGAAAAAGCGAAAAATAGCAAAAGAAGATGCCGAACGATCGAGCGAATCGAAAAAGCCAACCGACTACAACGGAAAAGATGAATCAAAGTCGGATAAAAACCGCGACGATAAATCAAAATCAACCGATGGCCATCGAAAGAAAGAGACAAAACACGACAAAGGAACAACGCAACAACAGAAGCAGAAAACCAGCAAAACAGGCGGATCTCGATCAAGTTCTCCAAGCAAAACTAAAGCAGACGACTCATGGGCGGCCCAGCTAATGCGACATCGCGGAAAAGGACCGTCGCTAACAGAACCGAAACCCGACAAAGCGTCTGGCAAAGATAAAACAGCTGGAGGACATAAATCCTCAAACTGCCATCGTGAAAATCGCAACAAATCAGAAAACGCTGGAAAAACTTCGACAGCGACGACAAAAGATATAAAACACGCCGTGGTTGCGGGTTCATTGGTCGCTGGATTTCCTGGAATTAGCAACAAACTACCAGTACACGAAGGCAGTGACGTCAACGAAGAAAGTCGACAGAAATCGCCAGCGAAATCAGACGAAACTGAAAAGCAGCATAGTGAAGATAAACGCGAAGAACAACATCGTTATCATCATTCTCATTCTTCCGGAGATCAGAAAGACCAGAAAAATAAACATAGAGAACAACAACAGCAGCAACCAACAAACGAAGAGATGAAACCAGTACGCGATCAAGAGCAGTTGCAACCTATACAACAACAAGAATACCACAACCACCACCAGCAGCAGCAGCACCAGCAGCAGCAGCAATCTCATTACCAACAACAGCTAACCGAAGATCAAAGCCTCCACTTACCACCGCAACAAAATCATAATCATCATCATCAACAACCACTGCCACAACAGCAGCAGCAGCAGCAACAACAACAACAACAACAACAACAACAACAACAACAACAACAACAACAACAACAACAACAACAACAACAACAACAACAACAACAACAACAACAACTACAACAACAGCAGCAACAACAACAACAACAACAACAACAACAACAACAACCACAACAACAACTACAACAACAAAAACAACAACAATCACAACAACACCAACACCACCAGCACCACCAACAACAACCACAACAACCACAACAACAACCGCAGCAACAACCGCAGCAACAACCACAACAACCACAACAACAACCACAACAACAACCACAACAACAACCACAACAACAACCACAACAACAACAACCACAACAACAACCACAACAACAACAACCACAACAACAACAACCACAACAACAACAACCACAACAGCCACAACAACAACAACCACAACAACAACCACAACAGCCACA
The DNA here is from genome assembly GCA_030248215.1 of Enoplolaimus lenunculus. Lineage (NCBI taxonomy): Eukaryota > Metazoa > Nematoda > Enoplea > Enoplida > Thoracostomopsidae > Enoplolaimus > Enoplolaimus lenunculus. Next base: position 92,641 of record JASANG010001113.1, read on the forward strand.
ACAACAACAACCACAACAACAACCACAACAGCCACAACAACAACAACCGCAACAACAACAACCACAACAACAACAACCACAACAACAACAACCACAACAGCCACAACAACAACCACAACAGCCACAACAACAACAACCACAACAACAACAACCACAACAACAACAACCACAACAACAACAACCACAACAGCCACAACAACAACAGCCACAACAGCCACAACAACAACAACCACAACAACAACAACCGCAACAACAACCACAACAGCAAAATTCGTGAAGTTTTCAAATTAAAGTTGGTGCGTTTCCAATAATGTTTGACGTACACAACTAAAACACGATTCGTCGCATATTGGCACTAGTAGGTAAAGTGCCCCTAATGTTGAAGTTCTAATACGGCATACATACCTGAAAACTCAGTAGCTGATTGTGAGGCAGCGTAGCTCAGTGGTCGCGCGCTGGACTGCGATTCTCTCGGTCTTGGGATCGAAACCTCGTAAGAACGCCTCTCATTGCCAGCTGCAAGAACACAGAACTAAAAACTGTCGTACCCGAACCTACCCGACTTATCACATGGTTACCACAATGGGGGCGCAATGGCAAATTAACCCGCTAGAACAAAAATCTAGGTTGGCAGTCAAGAGACGACCGTATAGAAAAACCAGGGCAAAATATATGTAGTGCTTTCATATGCAGCAGCAGTAAAAACATGGAACCAAGATACATGTGATGATAAAGTTCTTATAAGGCATAAAACCTTGAAAACTCAAAAGCTAATTGTAAGGCTGTGTGGCTCATTGGTAGCGCACTGAACTAAGAATCTGTCGTTCATGGAATCGAAAGCTCGTAAGAACGACCCTCATTGCCAGCTGCAAGTACACAGAACTAAAAGCTGTCGTTCCATTGCCTATCCAACTTTATCACAGCGGCTACTAAGCCTAAACCTAAGCCTTAGCGTGAATATAACCCCAATTCTAAGCCTTAGTTCCAGTCTCTGTGTCTTCCAGTGGTCAGGCACCTATAACTAGCATGGGTATAATATATCATAGTTTCTGTCATACAAAATGTTACTTTTGTAACATTCATGCAACTTTACATGGACGCAACGACATTCACAAACAGTTTGTGCTCTTATAGAATGAATTTATCCAAATGGTTGTTCAAAGCTAGCTATGTATATTGCTACTGTCATTACGTTTTCAAATATCATAACAAAAGTGACTACATAAATCCATTGAAAATACATGGAATTGAAGAAGAGATTTCAAAAGGTAACCATCTAAGCCAACGCAGTACGTTATGCTCCAAAAGTGGCATTAGCTGTATATCTTTCAGTTGCCCAGTTATTTAGATTACTTCAACGCCAATTATCTGAGTCAAAATGCAAAGAAAATTTGCACAAAAATCAAAAATGATTTTGATCCAGTTTGTGACCATCGAAGTCGAAAGTGTTACTTTGTGTCATGAAGCAAGTACACATTGGTTTGTTGATGTATGTGAAAAATAAACTGCATCTGAATCGGTAGACTGAAAATCTGGACAGCGTAATGAATCAAAAATTTTGGATAAAACAATAAAATAATAATAATAATAATAATAATAATAATAATAATAATAATAATAAGAGACACTACCGTGTCCTTATGATAATACAGTTGATGTTGACCCAATATGTCGGTATCGGTAGTCTTGGAAGCATTCTGATAGAGATACAGATACTTTTAATTTTGCTATATTTTCGGACGAGTTGAGTCAAATTATTTATTGCATTGCTTTAAAGTAATCAGTACACTTATCATCATGTGAAGAAGCAAGATTCCAATTGCAGATATTCATGGAGTACAAGAGTGGTGCAACAGGGGATGCATTTGGTGTACGAAGTCATGCATCCATCACTCAGGGTCGGATTAAGAGGGCGGGAGACCCAGGGGCCCATATGACTAGCAGGCAACGTAAAAGTAACACATTTTAATGAAGTAAATTGTACCAGAAGTACGAAACAAAATTTACGGCTCAGGGACTTTTCCAGATTTGCACTATAGAAGAGTCACTTTATGATTCCACTAAAAAATTTCTGAAGTCCACAAATGGTCGTTGCGGGTACCATTTTTTTCTGTTTTTTACTTTTTATACTGCCCTATTTATCAAAAATTGATTGTGCAACTCAGGGTGTCACCGAATCCACGGTTTGACCGAATCCAAATCGGAATTCAAATCCATTGCTAATTTGTCGAATCTGAATCCGAATCCTGCATGCTGCGAATTTTATATATCTATAATTTGTTTCATAATATCAACTCAATGTCAGCCGTATAATTTTTAAACGTTAGTACCTAAGATTTGGTGCCCGACCTAATAATTCTTATTTTATACGCAACGCGCGCTGGTACTTACAAAACACTTACATAGTTTTCACAAGTTGCAAGCCCTTGTCTAAGAGTGATCATCCACTGGTGCTAATTCTGAACAAAGCAAAGAAGAAGACTATTTAACTGTGAGGACCTGCACGATTAATAGCAATTTTTCGGTTGAGGGGGTTACTTTTTTGTGCCTGCAATAATTATTACGAGAAACGCTTTGAATGACACTTTGTATCTCGATACGACAGTGGCGACCACGAAAATTCTTTTAGAATCACGTTCACTTTGTCATGCGTTTCGGTTCCGCGAGACGTTTGAAACTAGAAATTGACAGACTCGAAGCGTTATCCGATATTAGAATCGGGTTTAAAAATGCTATGGGAAAATTTTATTCAATTTGCTATACGGTTTTAGACTCATGCATGCAATATCGCTGAAAATTGATCAGAGTTACAGTAAATGGAAGAAAATGGAATGCAGTCGCTTATTATAAACGAGACTTGATTTGAAACATGAAAGCACGTAATCCTTGCATAATTCATGAAAACATGTATACTGCAAAAATTGTTGAGTCAAATTGTCTCTTTTCAGAATAAGCTTTTTCGAACCACACAAACTGAGTTAAATTCGACTCCGCTAGTTTCAAATTCGGCTCACCTAGTGAGTCCAATTTGACTCTTGCGGAGTCGAATTTGACTGAGCTTGTGTAGTCCGGAAAAGCCTATTTCGAAGAGAGTCAATTTGACTCAATATTTTTGCAGTGTATTTTCTATTTTTGCGGCATTGTTGCAAATCTCCATTAACCAATGTCTAATTTCAAATATTAACAATCGGTATCGAAATATCGCAAGATATAAACAGGAATTCCTGTTCCGGCCTCAATTCCTGCAAAATTCATTTCGTGTTTCTGTTTCTGTTCCGGTGTTGAGAGACATTCAGCAACTGAACTTTTCAGGATTTATGGCAAATTATGATGAATCGGCTTTAAGCTAAAAATACTACGTATCACAAATTGTGCTGCAACTCCACTTGTTTTGCATCACAACTTGTGTTTGATATGCACATTTTTCATATTTTAAAGTTAACCGAGGCTTGTTTTTGTAGAGAAAATTGGCTCAAATGAAAACGCAAAATGGTCGATGAACAGCGTGTTTATTTTGGACTTTTACACTATCTCAGTTCAACACAAAAAAAAACAAATGGTAATTTTCAATGAAAATAAAAATATTTACTTTATCTCGTTCAAAGCTTGTGTACTATTGATTATTAAAGTCAAGAAATGTTAATAAAACATCAATATTCGTACCTCACATGGACTCTAAAATTCTAAGCCTAATTTTCGCCTAAAAGGTTAGTACAGCTTCGCAGCCAGTAAAGTCCCGCAGTCTCTCTGTTTTTAGAACGCCAACACCTATACTAGACATGGGCTTCCTAAGCGTAAGAATGAAAATGTATGTAAGCCTAAGCTCAGGAACGCCTAAGGCTGAGCAAAACGTTGTCTAAACCTTAAACTTGCTTTATTGTAGTCAACTCATGGGGCCAAGTTTTGTAAAATTATGAAGAATTTCAATTAATGCCAAAAATGCCAAAATGAGACTCTATTAGCTTCGAAAGGCCATGCCATACAACTAATTTGGAATTGTGGTGCTTGACAACGGCAGATGTCGCAAATTTTGACTGTTATGATACGGAAAAGCTATAACTTTTGGTTCAATCAGTTTCCTGTTTTAGCAACATAGGCTTTTTTATTGGCTTTAATAGATCGACAGTCTGTTAGGCTCAGGCTCTGCAGGCTATAGGGCTTAGGCTTGACGTAAACTTAAGTGCAGTACTAGGCCTTGGAGCAATGGCGGATCCATGGGGGGCCACCCCGGCCGTGCCCCCCCAACAGCATCTCGACAAAAATTATATACTTAGAAATTTTTTGACAATAGTTCGCGGTTTGTGTGGGCCAAAAGTAAGTTTATTACCTGTGAAATTTTGACCCCCATTTTGAGATCCTGGATCCGCCACTGCCCAGGAGAAACATAAGCTGAAGCTCATCCGCACGTGTTTTTGCGCGCAGTCTACGTTGCGCCCCGAATTCCGCCTGTTCCTGCATATTTAAGGAAAACATAGCCTCTTTTCCGACCGACCCAGCGAAAACATAAGATCAAAGTTGTCCCGGCTGTTCAGCTTAACACTGATCTATGCATTTTCCGACGAAAACACAGTCGGGAAGCTGGCCTCGCTGTCCAGCAAAAACATAACGTTCAAACTTGTCCCACTAATCGTCAAAAAGTATAGGTGTAGGCTGCCGGTAAAATATTGTTATCAAGAGTTTCAGGCGACATTTAATAAGGTATATTTGTTTTTATTGTACTACAAAAGTGTTCTCAGTTTCTCATTTATTAGTTTCAATAATGCGTCTGTTCCTTCGATTTTTTTGAACGTTACTTTGCGGTATGTCTATTTTCTCGTAGACACTTTGCATTATATCGGCATTTTACATCATGTGATTAGCGGCAATATGTTATACAGTAAGTTTTAATTAGATAGCTAGTTTGGCATATTTATCTGATTATAGTGTTCGTATACATCTCGATTGCGCGTTTAATAATATGGTGCATTGTACTGAATGTTTGCCAGAAGCATACGAGCGACATACATATGTGACATAAAAAGTTGCCGGAGAGGCGGGTTTTGTAGTGTAGTGTCAGTCAGAATTGGAATCGGGGATTTCCCCATTCTTTTAGCGGTCCCCCGGACCGCGAATCCAAACTTCTCCGAATCTAAGGGACTGCAATTTACAGCGTCCGTCGCGGTGGGACCTCCATGTCAGAAATGCACGGTCGGGACGACCTCTTTCCTCGAAGTACTGCGAATATACGTGGTCTTCCCCCTGAATTTCACCGAAACATGGCCACGCCAGTAATCGAACCTCGGACCTCTCATTCGGGAGTCAAGCGCGCTACCCATTACACCACGCGGCCCATATCATAATTTCCTTTGGAGACTCACAGTCGTTCTGGTGCTTACGTATATAATAGTAAATAAATAATCCTAGCATAAGTCGTGTTAAAAGCCTATAAACTTTCAGTTTGCTCAGAGTTAGGGCACAATGTTCGTTTCGCAACATCAATGCCTTTATCGGTTCATGTGAGCAGCTACATATATAAAACTGGAGACATCTTCAGCATTAAATGTATTTTTTCTTGTATTGCTTATTTGCATAATCAAGTATATACATATTACCTGCGTGTACGTTGAACAGACAACACTTTTGTAGCTCTGTCGTACACTGCACAATATTGAGTGGCAATCTTTTTTCGACAGCTGAATTCATTTATAGATTAGTTTGGACTGTTTTGGCATATGTAAATTACGATGCGTACTCAGTTTCGGAAGCAATGATAGAAGGGAACATTTGCACTGTGGAGGAGACTACGTAAGTGCCGAACCGAAAAGACTCCACCTCACACATGCTTATGGTGGAAACCTAGACGCCTAAGTCCTTTGTTTAGTCAGAAGTTTTCTGGCACTGCGCTGACAGAGCTACTAAAATGGTAGTTATTATGAATATTCTATCAATATGTAGCTTTACGGTTGAGCAATGTCGTTTAACGATTCAGTTATTTAAATGTTGCGTCTTATACTTGTAAGCGAGTTGTAGTTTTTACAGATATTTTGATATGTTGAACTATGAACATAAAGACTGTAGTAATATTAAATATTCAATATTGTTGCCAACATATAATGAGCGAGAAAACTTACCACTAATATTTGCCCTTATTGTTAAATATATGAGGTAAGCGAACAAGGTAACATAATACGACGAATATATTTTTGAGGCCGAATGAGTGTAACGCTATTGAAAAGTTATAATTTTTGTAATGTTCGTGATTTGTATCAGGTACGTTTCCCACGTATTTAAAATTAACGCTGTTTTTAGACGGAGTTCGGCTTAGTGAAGTTCCAATGGTACCGATGTTCGTTGTTAATTTACATTTTTAAAAACCTGCGCTTCCTATACAAATTTTACTACACTATGTTGAAAAACGACTAGAATTACTATCACGTGGTTATTAACGCGAAGACTTAAAACCAAACAGCCATAGACAATTATATAATCATGAGAACTAATCATTTCTGCCATTTTTTCAAGCTGACGCTGTGCCATTTCAGAGCGTGAGCAAGTGAAACTGAAAGCGCTCCAAATCGTTGTTAAGACATTAAGTGCAAAAAGTTTGGTCAAAGAAACGAAAATTTTTGCAGTGACAATGTCGGTATTCACTAAAAGTGACGATTATTACAGATTCCGGTGCGGATTAATCGGCGCACCATTACTTCTACTAAACTGCACTAATTGAAATGTTAGACAAAAGTTTCTTGCTAAATCGGGTTCAGTATAGACAAGCTCAACTTGGGTTAAGTTGTTTACCAATTCTATATCTGTGACACACAGGGATCGACTGGATACCTGTTTATGGTGTAATAACCGCCATCCCACAAGAACCGACATTCATATCCGGTTCCGTAGCTGGCATAAACCTACCGGATATTTAAAGTTCTGGACCCGAATATCATAAAAATGTTTTTTTTATTTTTGGTATACGTATATAATATATGCTTGGAATCTAGATATTGGGCTCGCGCAAGTCATGAAGCTTAAGTTTTTCGTAATGAAGTGAAATTAAAAATTCAAACTATAGCTAACGATATACTTTTAAATCAGTAAACACATACTTTTAATACTTTTGCACGACTCACTCAACTACTAGCAACATTGCGCAAATTTAGATGCTATCTGGTTCCAGTTAGAAATTTTCAACTCGGCTCAGGATCCGGAATACGGTCGATCCCTGGAGACAAAAGACTCGAAAAAATGTATATTTTGTATTTTTCACATAAACTGTGAGTATACCTGTGTACGCATTTTATTTTAGTGATGCGAAGCTGCCTTTCGAAGTCATAGTTATTGATGACAATAGTTCTGATGGAACATTTGAGGTATATTTGTAGAAATATTTCTAATTAAATAGAACACAGTGTTACAAACCGAATTTTTAGCAAAAAATGTATAATTTTGTCTTTGATCGTGTTATTGTAGGGGCGTAACAGAATATCTCAGCACATTTTTTACTTATGCTTAAGGCTAAGCCTAACTTCAGCGTAAAAATGGGTCTATAACTACGTAAGCCAAAGCCTAAGCAAAAATAATAGCCTTAATCCGAGCCAGGGATCCGCGGATAGCTACCATAAAAAGTTTCGGTCTCGGTCAACTTTTGGTCTTCACCGAAAAAAAATAAAATTTCAAAAATAATTTTATTCTAACGTTTTTTCGTAGTTTTTTTGCGTTTTTAATAGTTTTTGTGTGCTTTCAGAATATCTGTTAATAATTATTGCGCAACTATGAAAGTCCATAGATTCATTGCGACTTTTTTCATCAGGCATTAATTGCATCAACAATATTAACTTCAGCTTTTTACAGGTCTACCAACATTTGCTGATTCCTTGATTTCTAGTTTCCGTTCCATTCCATCCAGACCCAAGAAACTGACACCTGCCGAATACCGAGCTTGCCGATACTGAGACCGAAACTCCCATCTCTGATCTTAGTCACATTGTTATGTAGTACGTACGAAAAGCTGGATTCCCAAAAGGAATATGGGTCAAACGAATATTGGAACTGAACACAACGCTGCAAAAACATAGAATAGTATATCAATAAGATTGTTGTTAAAGTGTTAAAAATGGATCGGCTTGAGTTGATAAACTTTGCCACGTTAACACTTTGGCTACCTAAAAGCCACAGAATGAACAATTGTAAGCTGCGCGTTTTGATATTTGAATGCAATCTAGCATTAGATTTGAATTCATTTTTCGGCTCCGGCTCCGGTCGGATATTAAATGATCCGGCTCCGTCAGTTTTGGTATTCGGTCGCGCCTTGACTAATTCGTGTGATTTGAATGCTTTATTCATGTTTATTGTAGGTTGCAGAACAACTGCAGATGTTATACGGAGCAAATAGGGTCGTACTTCGTCCAAGGGCTGGTAAATTAGGGCTTGGTTCTGCGTATGTGCATGGAATTAAGGATGCACGTGGAGAATTTGTAATCATTATGGACGCCGGTATGTTGCTATGCTTTGATTTAAAATCATTCCTTGCCTTTTACTAGGGTTTCACAACTGTATTGTGTTAAATCTTTTGATATATATAAAATTTTAATAGTTAATTAGTGCAAAAGTATTAAAAGTATGTGTTTACTGATTTAAAAGTATATCGTTAGCTATAGTTTGAATTTTTTAATTTCACTTCATTACGAAAACTTTAAAGCTTCATGACTTGCGCGAGCCCAATATCTAGATTCCAAGCATATATTATATACGTATACCAAAAATAAAAAAAACATTTTTATGATATTCGGGCTCCAGGAGGTTTTTAAATATCCGGTAGGTTTATGCCAGCTACGGAACCCGGAATGTCAGTTCTTGTGGGATGGCGGTTATTACACCATAAACAGGTATCCAGGCATCAATCCCTGTGTGTCACAGATATAGAATTGGTGAGCGACTTAACCAAGTTGAGCTTGTCTACTATACTGAACATCCCGATTAGCGAGAAACATGTGTAACTAACTTTTTAGATCACTGCAGTTTAGTAGAAACTAATGGTGCGCCCGACTAATCCCGCACCGGAATCTGTAATAATCGTCACTTTTTAGTGAATACCGACATTGTCACTGCAAAAATACTCGTTTATTTGACCAAACTTTTTTGCACTTAATGTCTTAACAACGATTTGGAGCGCTTTCACCTCAACTCGCTCACGCTCTGAAATGGGGCACAGCGTGGGGCGTGAAAAAATGGCGGGGGAAATGATTAGTTCTCATGATTATATAATTGTCTATGGCTTTGTGGCTTTAATTCTTTTCGCGTTAATCTCGCACATTGATAGTAATTCTAGTCGTTTTTGGAGCGTAGTGTAGTAAAATTTGTATCGTCGGCCCAGGTTTTTAAAAATGTAAATTAACAACAAACATCGGTACCATTGGAACTCGGCTAGAGCCGAACTCCGTCTAAAAACAGCGTTAATTTTAAATACGTGGGAAACGTACCTGATACAAATCACAAACATTACAAAAATTATAACTTTTTCAATAGCGTTACACTCATTCACAGGCCTCAAAAGTATCCTTGGTCGTATTATGTTACCTTGTTCACTTACCTCATATCTTTAACAATAAGGGCAAATATAAGTGGTAAGTTTTCTCGCTCATTATATATGTTGGCAACAATATTGAATATTTTAATATTACTACAGTCTTTATGTTCATAGTTCAACATATCCAAAAAATGCTGTAAAAACTACAACTCGCTTCCCTAGTATCAAGACGCCGAACATTTTAAATAACTGAATCGTTAAACGACATTGCTCAACCGCTAAAGCTACAGTGCTGATAAAATATCCATAATAACTCACCATTTCAGTGCGCTCTCCTCAGCGCAGTGCCCAGAAAACTTCTGGGCGGGAACAAAGGACTTAGGCGTCTAGGTTTCCGCCATAAGTTTGTGTGAGGTGAAGTCTTTTCGGTTCGGCACACCGTAGGTTCTGCTCCACAGCTCCGGACCCCTTCTCGTTGCTTTCCGAAAACTGAGTACGCATCGATTTCGTGTGCCAAAACCGTCCGAACTAATCTATAAATGAATTCAGCTGTCGAAAAAAGATTGCCACTCAATTATTGTG